>JASDQU010739168.1:190358-207499 GCA_032191745.1 Picea mariana
TCTCAATCTCGTCCTTGAACCTCTTGGGATGCCTATAAGGTGCAGTGATCACTGGTGTAGCCCTTGCCTCCAACTTGATCGTGTGCTCGAATCTTCTATCTAGTGGTCTCCCTAGTGGTATCGGCCCAAACACTGGCTCATACTGGCTCAGAAGCTCTCTGATCTGTGGATGGTATTGTTTTCTGCCCTCTGAATCCTTCTGTGTGGTGATCAAACACTCTGCTGCATAGGCCAAATTACTGTGACAGAAGATCCTCTCCATCCGTTTTGCCGATAATTCTCGTGGTGCTCCTGTAGACATGCCTCTTAGTACCACTTTTGATCCACTGGTGTCTCTGAAGCTCGTGGTCAACGTCTGATAGTTGAACCCAATCTCCCCTAATGAATATAACCACTGTACCCCCAATACTGCATCTGTATATGACAGGTCAACTACATAGAAAGTGGTTGTCAGGGTGTAGATGCCTAGTTTGACCTCTAGGTCCGGGATCATGTCCAAACATGACATCGTGTATCCATCTGCCACTGCTATGTGGAATCCCACAAACTCCTCAGTGTGTAACCCCCTCCTGGCTACTAAGGACGCATCTATGAAATTGTGGGTGGCCCCACCATCAACTAAAGCGGTCATGCGTTACCCCTGTACAAGGCCCTTGAGCCTAAGAATATTGTACCTGGGTACTCCTGAAAGGGTGGCTATGGTTCCCCCTTTCAACTCTCTACGAGGTTTGGTCTCCTCCTTGGGCTGTGCCCTTGTCGGTATCTGAGTTTTCTTCGACTGTTTCCTTGGCTCATGAGTGGTCTCATCCTCTGAATCATTGTCTGTCCATGCTCCGATATCCTCGTCCTCCTCCTCGCTTCCTGATTCCACTTCAATGTAGTGGAGCTATCCCTTTCCCATGCATCTATGCCCTGGGACCCAAGGGTCTCTGCAAGAGAAGCAAAGCTTCTTCCTCATCAACTCCCGTCTCGTGTCATCATCCAACTTGGGCTTACCCTTCCATTCCCTTTGAGGATTCTTCTGATCCTTGTCTCTCTGTGGTACAAAGGGTTTGGTAAAGGTTTTGGGTTTTTGCGTTGAGTCCCCCATGTCTCTCATGCACACAATGGCCTCCTGTAAGGTATGAGGCTTGAAAGCCTTAACCCAACCCCTCAAGGGCTTTGTCAAATCCTCAGTGAACAACATCACCAATATGTGCTCGGATATATCGGATACGACCACGACCTTCCACCGAAACTCTGAGATGAAGGCCTCAATTGATCCGGTCTGCCTCAACTGTGTAAGATCCCTGAAGTGGAGCTCTGGATCTCTCTTGTCAAATATCTCCATCAACCTCTTAGTGAACTCCAAATACGAGGTAATGTGACTATGACCCAACGTCACCAGTTCATGGTACCACCACTCGTGGGCCTCCCCCTCCAAGTGCAATGTGGCGAAGCTAATATCTTCTAACTTTTTCATCGGGTTAATATTAAAGTATGTGTCAATCTTCTGAAGCCATGCCTGAGCTGAGCAACGTGATGATCCA
The DNA here is from genome assembly GCA_032191745.1 of Picea mariana. Classification (NCBI taxonomy): domain Eukaryota; kingdom Viridiplantae; phylum Streptophyta; class Pinopsida; order Pinales; family Pinaceae; genus Picea; species Picea mariana. The sequence continues at coordinate 191,888 of JASDQU010739168.1, forward strand.
TCGAAAGTAGGAATGTTTAGTTTTCCCACTTTCTTGATAAAATTCATGTTTTGAATCTGCCCTTTACCTCTCTGTGCCTCCCGAGGTCTGTTTCGATATCTGATCGAACAATAGTCGATGAAACTCATGTCTGCATGGAACTCCGGTCCTAATGCCAAGTAGTCTCTCCTGTACTCTTCGAACGGATCCTGTAGCACGACCTGCCGCTAACCCGACTGTCCTCCTACCTGCCCTGGCTGTCCCAATGTTTGTCCTGTCTGGAACTATGGATATAAATGTTGGGGAATCCTCCCAAATGATGTGTAAGCTCGGGCTGGTGAAGGGTTTGTACTAGCCCCTCCTTGAGATCCACTGGAGCCACTGGCCCCACCTCCCTGGTGTCCTCCTGCGACATTGGCACCTATAGTGCTCATACTATGTTGGAGAATCTGTGCACTAAGGTTCATCTGTTGTATGGTTGTCAACATGTCTCTCTGTCCCCTAGCTAGGTCACTCAACATGGCCTACGTGCTGTCAAGATGTATCTCGGGACCTTTCCCCCTGCCCTCGGGTGTCTCACATCTGTCACCCATAGTCCTCTCTATCTTGGCCTCTATGTCTAAAATGATATGCTCTCTATCCTCTATCTATGGATATGTATCTGATTGAGTGTGGAAGGGGGTGTAATCCCTCCTGTTTCTATCTCTCCTATCTCTGTTATGACCTCTGCGGTACTGAATGTACTCGTCTCCAATATGTCCTCGACCCCCTGGGTATTCTTCACCTGTTCTCGGAATCATGTGGTCATGAGAAGCACTTCTTCACAGGTTGGCAGGAAGAAGGCTCTGATACCACTGAAATATCCCTGTTCCAGCTGATCTGGATATCTACTACGGATCTAGTGTTTTGTCTCACAGATCTGATACTTTGGGGGTTTCTGGATGCGTTTTATCTTCAGATCTGATAATATGGGGTTTTCTCAATGCGTTTTAGTTATGTTCTTGAGATATTTGTGGTTGTTGCATGTGCATGTTATACATTATGGTTTAAACAATATATATATGATGCATGGGGAAATAAGGAACAACAACCACCAAATAATATGTATTATGAAATTTAAGCAGGGAAATACAATGAAATACTGGAAATATAGAAGATAGTCATCAATTAGATCTCATGGATTGTCACTGGAATACAATCAAATAACATAAAATACCCGTGATCAGAAGATGAAGGCAGATATGATGCATGCATGGATAGATCGGCAAAATCGGTGGTTCCAGAGAAGCACGGTAACCGCTACAAACTGGAAAACTCATCTGGAAGGCTATTCCCGTCGGAATGAGCTAGAAACTATCCCAATAGAAGCGCCCTAGCCTCTAGATTGATCCTGGTGACTGTCGGATGGAAGATCCATCCTTTGATGCTTCAGATCTCATCCCCTGAGGATCTACACACCTCCTGGGCTCTCTTGATGCTCCCAAATGATTCCACCAAGGGATTCGTCTGATATAGGACTCAAAATGTTCGCCCCGCCAAATGCGGAACTGGGTCGAAAAGTTTCCCCAGATCTGCTCTGATGCTCTGTCTATGAACCCAATTGTCCTTCCCCAAGAGCTGCGCCCTAGATGGCTGAATGATGCGCTATGAAGGATTCCACTGTCCAAATCTGATGGTAGGTGGCTCAATCAATGCACCCTGGCTGGATCTCAACTGGGTCGGAAGGAAACTGCAATCTGAGCTTTGATATCATGCAGCTACACAAACCCTCTATCTGACCTTGCRCCCTCACTGACTAAGTTGCGCACACTGCAAACTGGATACTCCTGAATAGCACGGTGAAATACCTAGGTGGTATCTCCGATGGGCTAGGGTGTGTCTCTCAATATCGAAACCGATCAATGGTGGTGGTTTCCTATAGAAATCCACAAAACAATAGAATTCGAATCTCTTCGTCCTCTGGGAACCTCAACATCAAATCATAGCAATGCACAATGAAGAATTAGGTCAAATTCCTCCCTTTATACTCTTCCCGATCTAATTCACCATTGACCTCACTTAAGCTAGGCRCTTTTCCTCCTAAGGTGAGTAATTAATTAAATAAGTCCCCCTTTAGCACCTTTTCGTTCTAATTCTTTGTTGACTTAGGCTTAAGTGACTTTTCCCATGCTTTTTGGCTTAATTCATCATTTAGCCACCAGATCACCCTTATTTCTCCCTTTATTCCCTGTTTGTGCCTGACTATAGTCTACGAGAACACATAGACTGCTAAGTCACTCCCTGTTGGCCTACTCTTGGGAACGGGACATCACAAACCACCGCCCATAAGATCCTAAGAGCTGGATATTACTAGCCTACATTGTTCATTAATACCCATCATTATGTCAAGTCTTTCCAACCTTGTCAACTCTTCACTGGAAAACAATGACTCCCTACGTTACCTTTGAAACCAGTTGTTGTTGAAGCTTATTTTTAGTAATGGGGCTTAGATTTCATTGGTGAATTTAAGGAAAACTCCAACAATGGATATCATTGGGTTTTGACCGCTACAGACTATTTCAGTAGGTGGGTAGAGGCCATCCCAACGAAATGAAATATCCCCGATCCAGCTGATATGGATATCTACTGCTGAACTATGGTTTCACTATTGAATCTGATACTTTGGAGGTTTTTGATTGCGTTTGAGTAACTGTGTGAAGATGCCCGGTTGTTTTTACATGTGTGTTTCAGTTTATTATGTGTTTAGTAGTATAAAACAATACATGTGAAATAAGGACAACATATATATATAATGCTGGAAAAAGAAGGAAATACAATAAAGACTGGAAGAAGATATGATAATCGTCAGTTAGATCTCATGGATCGTCACTAGACCGATAAGAAATACTCGTGACCATAAGAACATGTGCTGGTCTGCGCATGCACAGACAGATTGACAAAAAAAAGTCTAGCAGCTCACGTCAACTGCTATACAATCCAGAAAACTCGCCCTGATGGTGATACCTGTCGAAATGCGCTGGAAACTGTCTCAAAAGATGTGCCCTAGCCTCTATACTGATCCTGATGACTGTCAGACTGAAGATCTGACCTCTAAAGCTCTGGATCTCACCCCCTAGGGATTTGCACACCTCCTGGTCTCAATGAGTGCGCCCTAGTGATTCCACCGACGAAATCTGACGATGTATAACTCAAAACGGTCGTCCTAGTCTCCTTTGTAATGGGTCAGAAGGGATTCCTCAGATCTATCCCGGAGTGTCCCCTGGAACCCCAAATGTGCTTCCTCTGGAGCTAGGCCCTAAATGACTATTTTTCGCTTTCTGGAAGATACTATCGTCGGAAACTGACGACAGATGGCTTAATAGGTGTGCCCTGGCTAGCTCTCTAATGGGTTGGAAGGAATCGTCCAAATCCGAATTGTCACAAGCGGCCACACAAACCCTCTCTCAACACTTGCACCCTCACTAGTTGAGCTGCACAATCACTGAACTGGACACTGTAATGCATAATGAAGTACCTGGATGGTATCTTCGATAGGCTAGGGTGTGTCTCTCAACACCGAAACTGATCAATGGTGGTGGTTTCCTCCAGAAATCCACAAAACAACAAGGGGTCTGTTTCCTCCTCTGCAAATATCTCANGACGATGTATAACTCAAAACGATCGTCCTAGTCTCCTTTGTAATGGGTCAGAAGGGATTCCTCAGATCTATCCCGGAGTGTCCTCTGGAACCCCAAATGTGCTTCCTCTGGAGCTAGGCCCTAAATGACTATTTTTCGCTTTCTGGAAGATACTATCGTCGGAAACTGACGACAGATGGCTTAATAGGTGTGCCCTGGCTAGCTCTCTAATGGGTTGGAAGGAATCGTCCAAATCCGAATTGTCACAGGCGGCCACACAAACCCTCTCTCAACACTTGCACCCTCACTAGTTGAGCTGCACAATCACTGAAATGGACATTGTAATGCATAATGAAGTACCTGGATGGTATCTTCGATAGGCTAGGGTGTGTCTCTCAACACCGAAACTGATCAATGGTGGTGGTTTCCTCTAGAAATCCACAAAACAACAAGGGGTCTATTTCCTCCTCTGCAAATATCTCAACATCAAATCATAACATAATTATGAATTAGGTTTCTTTACTCTTCCTTTATAGCTTCCTGAAACCCTAATTTGTTGTTGACCTTTTCCCTCCAAGTGACTTTTAATTTATTTTATTATTCCTTGATTAAATCACTTAATTAATTAATTAATTAACCATTTTACCTCTAAAAAGTGATTTATCCATCCTGATGGATTCTTCGGCCACTAAAAGTCACTTCTCATCATCTTATCCTCTAATGCTCTTCCTCCCGATTCCGATGAGCCATTACACTAAGAGGTTTCTCCAAGTAATATGCCCATTATGACCTTCTTAGTGAATTTAATTAAGATATGACCCATAATAACTCAAAATTACAGAAATCGTCAGAATGCAATGAAACCAAAGCCAAGCTGTGGAATGGATCCTAATGATGAACGATGCAAGTCGGGCCCAATAAAACCCCTCAATATCTCCCGAACTCTCTGTCACCCCTATCTGGATACTCTGGTAGGCATAACACTCTGTAATGTTATAATGTCCCAAAATGGAGACATTACACGAAAAAGACAACTCATGAATCCTTCACGAACTTTCTTGAGGATAGGATAATAGCGAGGTTAAACGCTCCTACCAAGATAACTACCGAAAATTATAAGGCATTTAGCTCCCTTGCTTTGGCAGAATTTTTCTGCAAGTATGGGATTGTCCTGTGTCACTCTTCCAACTACTATCCCCAAGGAAATGGACTAGAAGAATCAAGTAGTAAGAATCTGATGAATATTGTCAAGAAGATTGTAGGAGAAAACAAGAAGGCTTGGGATAGTAGATCAATTACGCTTTATGGGAAAAATGCATTGCGACCGAGACTTCCACAGGAAAAACCCCGTTTGAGCTGGTGTACGGATTGGAAGCCAAACTTCCCATGAACCTCCAAATTCCTACCCTCCAATTCGTACAATAATATATGACTGGCAATGAGGCTCTGCAATGAATAATAGACCAATTGATAGAACTTGATGAATTTAGGAGGGGTGCTTTGGATCAAATGGCATGTAACAGAAAGAAGATTAAGGGAACATTTGATCACAAAACGAGACAAAGGAGTTTTAAGGAAGAAGACCAAGTACTGGTGTGGGACCAAGTACTGGTGTGGGACAAGAGGAAGAAGAAACTAGGAATGCATAAGAAGTTTGATATTTTATGGATTGGACCCTACCAAATTCTCAAGCCCTACTTTTCCGACAAAACCTGACCTTGTAGCATAGATTAGTGTAGGTTAGGTAGGGCATTTGCATCCTGCATTGCATTTGTATATATGTTGCATCATGTATCCATGCTAGTATAGCCTTGCATCTTCTTGTATAAATTGCATATCACTTGTAAATAGTGCATACATGTTAGGAACTTATATTTGATCATTGTATATTATTGCTTTATCATTTATAGTTTAGTGAAATTTTTTCTTTTCAGCATGATTTGGATTTATCACTAACTACAGTGGATCACATCCATTGGATGATACTTCTAAAGGTTTTTGTTGTTTGAAGTGGGTGCAGGATTGCAGGTCTTGGAAAATCAAAGTTGTTGAGGTTCTCATGTGCTCTACGGTGAGCACATTTCCCCATGTTGGAGCTAGATATTACCCCCTATGCCTAGGTGGAACTATAAGAGATCATGTCTCTTGGCCTGCAATGGAGACAATGATCCTGACCACGGTGATGATCAACATGTCCACAGATGGTAGCTTAGAAGACTCCTCATTTACCTTTACAACTATAGGTCAACCAAGGCTTATCACATCCAAGCAACCCAATGTATGGGAGATGGTAAGCCAATGTCACCATGAGGTATGACTAGTCCTTCTTTCATGTGAAGTGTTGTACTTAATTTGTTGGGCATGTAAATGGGGATCTTTGGTTGAATTTGGATAATGGATCACTGGATTGGGAAATTGTGTCAGTTGCCTTGTTTCACCTTGGTGGTCAACTTTTGTGCCGTAGTTTCGTGTTGTCACCACCCAGTGAAAAGGGGTACTCCCGGGGGTCCCTCACAAGGGTAACATTTCGTTCCCCACCATACTTAAAACTTTCCATCTTGGAGACTCTCATAGTGTACTAAAATTCGGTAATAGGTCATGGTCCATTCTCTCATGAGAAGAAGAGGTTGAAGGCCTAGAGGTTGATGTAACTACTCTCTCTCTATATGATATTCTATTAATGATAAAGACCACCATAAAATCCTCATGCCATCTTGAGCTCCACCCCCTCTAATGGAAATCACCCCTATCCTGATGTGAATGAATGCACAATTATAAAGGACTATAACCCAGTAAAAATGAAGGAATAAAGCTTGAAACCTTTTTAAGGGGACTTGTAAATGATAACTAGGTATCAAAAGGAAATTAAGGGGTTCATAATGCGAAAAATATCGAGGAAAGGGTATCTCAAGTAGCAAGCACTCCCTCTACAAAGGCACTCATAGAAATGGATTTAATGACACCATAAGCCATGAAGTAACCTCTAATCCATATCACTATCACACTTACTCTTGAAGGGTTTCTTTATTTCTTGCTTCCCTCGGGACCTATCCCTCTACTTGGATCTTTTATTTCCTGTCTAGGTTGGCACACCTAATAGGGTTGGATGAAGACACTCCCATACTTAAACTTACCAACTCAAATGAGGTCCCGGGATGGTGTGGTGCTTGAAGGGGATATTGGGGGGAATTGTTTGCGTGGATTACATATTAAGTGGCAACTTACTTTATATGTTTTAAGGACTAATATGTCTTGTGAACATTGTTTTTGTCTTATACTTTTATTTGTTTTGGATGGCCCTAATATGATTCTTGAGGGACGTCTTGGGTTTTGAACTAGGCCATTGTTCCTTTATTGCATAACTTTGGCACGTGTGATGTAGAGCAGTGAGTCATCCAATGACTCACCACCTTCAGTCTTCACTGTTCAACTCTCACATCCTTGGAACCTTGGACGATGGACAGATGGGCTTGGTTTGAGCAGATTTTGTCATGATGGCACACAAATGGGATGAAATCCCACAGGATGGGTAGAGTACCCTAGGGATTATTATTCATTGGATCAGGGATGTTGCAGCAACAGACAACCAAACACCATGCAAACACTATATGAAGCTTCATTTATCCTGGACGCAATACCTTGGATCCCGGACGTTGGCCCTCATTCGATGATGACATCATATTTTAGGGTTTGATGAAGCTATGGTTTGATGGACATTTGGGATACTAGTGATGATTGGCATGACCTTGGGTGAGGAGATACACTACTTTTATCACTTCACCTTTGATTAGTGCTACGTGGCCTTTGGAGGCCTCCTCCTTGCCTAGGAGGGCTTGACGCCACACACGTGTGGCCATTTATGATGTATTTTTTGCATTTTTTCATTTTGTAAAGGAAAAATGAGGGGTCGACCCCACTTCAAATGAATGAATGTTATGTTATGTGGACAAAATCGCTAGGCTATCCTCATATAAGAAGGCTAGTGTTAGCGTTTTATTTTTCATCATGACTCCTCACCTTTGTGGGGTAACACTTCTAGTATTTTTTCTATTTCATTCACTCTAGGTCTTTTCTCTCATCCGCTATGCTTGAAGGAGGTCTCTTGTGGATGCTTTTGCTCATTTTGGATGGATATTTATGCAATTAGTGTTTATGGTCTTGGTTTCTTGGATGAAATAAGTAATTTTCTGCAATTCTATTGTCTTTTGTTGATGTAAATGGTGAAATTGCTATTCTGGCACAAGAAGTCTTGTTTGGTTGAAACCCTAAGAGGGGAACATAAGTGCTTCTTCCCCTCACAAAGTTTTATTTGTCCAGATTAGTGAAACGTCCTTGCTAGGGTTAGAATCCTAAATCCCTAAAGTGCTTGCAATTTAGGCTTTTAACCGTAGACATTTGATCTTTGACCTAAGTGAAACTACAASAAGGGAGAAACGATATCTAGGGCCRAAACGTGCTTGCACCCTAKATATCCTTTTCCTCAAAGTCTAAAGCCTAAGCCCCAAACGTGCTTKCACCTTAGGRTTTAGACTCTACCTCTTGGTTTCAATTAGATCAATCTTCAAGTTTAATGCATTTGAGGCTCCATAGGCCCTAGAATGACAACGACACTGATCTAGAAGTAATATTGTGGTGAGAGTAGTTGTTAAAGTCATTTTCCTAAATCTCTCAAGTGTCCTACTAACTCTACTAAMCCTAACTCTAGCAAACTCACAATAATTATTGTTGTTGTTACAAAAGTTTGCTTCAGCTACTGAAAATTGTCTTAATTTGCTGCATACACCTAATTACAAGTGGCTTAACTTGTTCAGAAATCACCTCTACCAATTGGTTAAAAACTTACTTTCCATGGTTAATTGTGGTGTTTTTTAGCAATAACTCTTGTTGTTGTTGCAAATCTTTTATTTTTGTTAAAAAGTTATTTATTGCTGTAATTTGTAACAACCAATACAATTTTACTTGTCTAGTGTCTAAAGAGGTCAACATTGTTGCATGCTTTAGCTTGGAATTACCATATATATGCTGCAAATTGTTCTTTTTCCGGGAAGGTACAAAAATCACCTTACAACTTCTCCTTATTTCCTAGAACTAGACCTAACTAACAGGTGACCAAGATAGGGGGCAATAGGCTTGGGTATTTTTTTCTATTTGATCCTTTGAGGTCACTAGGGAAGCCTCCCTTGTGGTGGACCTCCTCCATCACTAAAATGAAGGAAGATCCTACTTAGGTGACAGTGGTAGTTTCTTCGATAGTTATGCAAGATTTGGGGATCTTGTGATGGGATTTGCACAAGTACAAATCCTACGATAACATAGACCCTACACACCACTTTGGAGTGAGTCGTCCACTCTTGGAGATCATCCATGCCACACATGTGACCTTTGTCATGCATTTATGAGGGACGATTTGATATTAGACTTTAGAGCACTTTTACTTCACTTTGGGAGCATCATTGGGGTTCTTGTTGACCTATCCACTCTTGTATCATGGATTATTGATGTATTATGGCCTTATCTCTAGGGCTTGTAGAGAGATGAAGAAATTTTATTTTCCTAGGGATTTTGCTAGGAAAATATTGTTAGTTTATTGAGAAGGGTGCTAGATCTCTCATATAAATAAGAGAAGCACTTCTCATTGGATCATTGCTACTTGTGGAGAACTACTACTACTTGTCTACTATTTCTCTTCTCTAAAATTGCTATGGATGGATAGTTAGAGCGACTTCTTGTGGATATTGTCTTGGGGATGGTTTTACTTCTTTATGGGTGCTCATAGCTAGGGTTTTGAAGATTGCAAGATTTATTGAGTAAGTGGTCACTCTTTATCTTGTGGATTTTTTTTATGAATAATTATAAGTGTAATTGTGCTTCTCTGGTGGTGGTTGTGCATCCTCTTCGTATTTTTTTTGAATAAATCCCTCTTTTCAAAGCTCTTGAAAGGTTACTGGTGGAGCATCTTCCCTTGAATCATATTGAAGTTTTGTAAGGCACTAGAAGGATCTTCTAGGGTTTGTAGTGGACAACCCTATATATCACTCTAGATCTACCTACATCTCTTCAAGAGAGTCCTTAATTACCCCCATATGCCCCAAAAAATATAGTAGGCACTAGTCTTCTCCTTTTAGTCAATCATAAAACCTAAAATTCAACTTTTAATTTTGTGTTCTAGAGTTAAATTAGGGTTTTATAAGAACACACATTCACTTCTGGCTATAAAAAGTCCTAGACGTCTTGGTATTTATGCATGCACTTGACTTGATTATCATCTTAACATCATAAAATTGTCTTGTTGACTTTATTTACAACCTAATTAGGGMTTGACATTTGGGATTTATTGGCTGTTATATGCATTTACTATTTCAGAATTTGTTAGTTGTGTAAACCCTAATTTTATCCATCATCTAAGCCSTATTTTTACTTGCTTATTGCTTATTTTATGGGCTGAATTATTGTTGTTGTTATAACTTTATTTATGTAATTTGTCAATCTTTAGATTCTTTACACAAGTTTGTAACAACCATTAATATTTTCTTGATTTGTAGTGTTTGGAGATCACTTTGCACTAAATATTGACTTGATAAACCTTCTAAAAAGCTTTAAATCCACATAATTTCAAATCTAGAAATTACTTTGAGTAACCACCTTATCCTCACCGTGTTTGATATATTCCATTGGTGGTGAATCAGGTAGCTATAGAGGAGGCCTTAGACTTGATTGTGTCTCGCCTTAGGAGTCCTTGAAGCTACTAGGGAAGCTTCCTTGTGTTGGATTTATCCTTCACTAAAATGACGGAAGTTGTTGCCTAGGTGATAGTGGTAACACATTTCGATGTTCCACTCATTTTGTACCTTGTGAAGGCTTTCCATTGGGGTGCAAGATTGTTTGATAACACATAGTGCAAAAGCAGCCTAGTTGTACACGACTTTGTTTTCAACTCACTTTCCATGGGTAGATGTGGAATATATGCCAAATGAAACTAGAGCTCACTCATGCAAATGCATTTGCATGTTTTATTTGTACGGATGGTTTTGGTATGTGCGGTAAGGTATAAGGAGGTTGTCTTGGGTAGTGGAAAATCCAAGTAGAAACGGAGGAATAGACCCTTGTGTTTGTTGACACATAACCTAACAGTGTCCTAGTGGCACAATTTTTTTTTTACCTATGGGCAAGAGGGGCTTGTTAACCCTTATATTTTCACCCTTGAAAATATTGAGGGTTAAGGGCCAACATGCACTATTTTGGTTGGCATTTAGAATTTTTCCAAAGTTTATCACTTGTGTGAGTTAGAGGTTGGTTCCCATCAGAGACAGGTACATGATCGGTATATGGTTGTTTTTGCTTCATAGTTAGACTTGGCTTGGTTTCCCATGCATTTGAGAGAGATGTCTATATATAGCAGGTGACCCTAATTTTTAGGAGACAATGAGAAAAGATTCAATTGACAATATTGAACATGTTGGGTTGGTCCTTGCATGATTATGAGACTGATGGCATTTTTCCACATGACATGCAAGAATTTCTATTTTTAGGAAGTTGAGATCCATGCCTTAGATTGAGATTCTGAGTGCGCAGTATTGATCGTTGAGACATTTTGAGTCATTTGGACCTTTTCCAGGTGACATGCATGATATTTCTATTTTTAGCAGGTGCAGCACCAGGGCTCGCATGTCAATTCTGATTGCATATTTGGAACCCTCTCAGAAAATCGAATCTGATGAGTATGATATCATTGGCATGCAAGGAAATTCTATTTTTAGCAGTGTCTATTTTTAGACATGACACATGGCAGTGTTCTCCTAGCCATCCCATATGTTTTTGACAATTTCCTAAATTTTAGGAGCGAGGCCCTATTTTTAGTAGTTGTTATAAATAGCAGGGGTGGTTGGATCTAGAGGTGACAAGTGGTAGGGTAAAATTTTGACATGGGATGGTGATTCAGTGTGATGTGACATCTACTTTTCATCATTTGATGAGGGGGTGCACTTTCCAAGGAAAAAGCATGAAAGTCAAAAATTAATTAATTAAAGGGGATGCATAGGTGAGGTGGTAATCTCATTGAGATGATTGAGCCAATCAAGGATTAATTTTCTCTCACTCTCCATAACTCCACTTTCCATGCATTAATTTCTCCAAATTCCTCTTTAACATTAAATCCCTAAAAAATAGGGTGAATTTTCTCATGTGGCTAACTTATGCATGCCTTGTCCAAATTGGGTGTTTATACATGTGTTGTATTCCTAATTTTGGCCTCCATGCGTTCCTCCCACTCATTAAAGCCTAAGTGCATGGTTAAAACTCTCATTATCTCCTCCCATTTCCTCAAGTGTGCCCTCATCACTCTCTCTTCCCTCACACGTGTGGCTCATTGCTTGGTTCATGCTCTACCAAATCTTTATACATGCGGTGTCTTCGTCTCCCACTCCACTTCCCTAACATTTTCCTCCATTGAAGTGCCACTTCTAGTCCTTTTTCTTCACACGTGGCTCGTTATTTCTCTCCACCCATAGTCTAGTGCGCATTCTCCTAAGTTCTAGGGCACATTCTCCTGTAAAATCCCCTTTACTGCTGATATGATTTTATGGTTTATTGCTGTTATGTTTTTCTGGTTATTTGACTTAGGAATTTCGTCAACAGTTTGTCAACATGCTCAAACCCCACTGTAAGAACTCCTTGCTGCTGCTGTTATGTTTTTGTGTTTGCTTATTTGTTTTCTCAATGTGGTTTTCAATGAATAAACAAGGGTTTGATGCCAAATAGAATTTTTATATTGCATGCAATTAATGACAACAAGATTACAAATGAAAATAGCTTAGCCAAATCACCACAACARTAAATGAACACCATAAATGTGATCTAATTTTATTAAAAGCTGACATGTTATATATGTTGGGTATCTATTGAGGTTCAGATCGGCCTCTCAAGAAKAATATGCCCCCCATAGTATAGAATCAGCCTCCACAAGGTGAGTGCGGYCCATCCACAATAGAACTCACTCCTCACAATTGGAAATTTAGCATCAATAAAGAAAATGGTGGCCTCACAAGTGAATATAGCTTTCCTGTCCAACGGATCATGACCTCTATTGAATGAATACAACCTCCCTAGAAGGAATGCAACCCCACACAAGAAGCTTAGCCTCTGGAAGAGAAGATTTTGGCCCCTTCAAAGGGAAACTCGACCTGTACAAGAGAACATGGCCTTCGCAGAAGAGCTTGGCCTCCACTAAATAAATACAACCTCCAAAAGTATAACTCATCCTAATCCCAAAGAATTATGGCCTCCACAAATCTCCCAAACTGCTACAAAGAGTGAATCGACCTCCAAAAAAACCTCAATCTACTGCAATAGATAAATCGTCTTCCTCAACAATGAATTCAAGTGGAAAATCTAAATGATCTTCCCTATTAATCAGCTAGGGTGGAATCTTTCACCATCGAAACCAATTCTCAATAAGGGTTTCACTCCAAAACCCTAACAAGCTATAAGAGCTCTCTCGAAATCAATTTAGTAAAAATGATCAAGAATGAATGAGAGAATGAGCTCTCTCTCTCCTTTTTAATCTTATTTTCTCATTTCCCGCTCAATTAAATCAATAGAGTGACTTTATAAAGTTTTCTTCATATTTCTCTCCAAGTCACACTTTTTAATTACTCAATGTCACTTTATAATGTTTTTTTTYCCCCCAAATGACATTAAATAATTAATCTATTAATTCCCTTTTGTATTGACTATAGCCTACAAGAATCAAATAGGATACTAAGTCGTCGTCCTAGAGAAATCACCTGGGAAGGGACATTACAGTCCTCCCTTCCCGAGATTGCTTTCCCTCAAGCAACTGCAAACTAGGATGYTGCAAAATCTGATCTCCCTCCCACCTAACATCTTCTACTGGAAAGTATCTCCACCTGATAAGGAACTYWCTGATCACCCTTCTCCTTAGTCTCCTCTCCTTGACATCCAAAATCTCCTCTGGAATCAATACCAACTGCCCCTCCTCATCCAGGGAGGGTAACTCTGCTGAAGTGGTGAACTATTGTCCTATTTCCTTTTTGAGGCATGACACATGAAAAACGTTGTGAATCTTACTCTCCTCTGGCAACTCAAGCTCATAAGTTACTTCCCCAACTCTCTAAATTATCCTGTATGGACCATAAAATCAAGGTTTCAACTTTTCTTCAATGAAGACTATTTGTATGGTTGCAACCTCAGGAAGACCAAGTCTCCTAACTCAAAACTGTAGTCAACCTTGTGCCTATCTACATACATCTTCGGTTGGTTTTGGGCCATCTGCAAGTTTTCCTTAAGTTCCTTGAGGATGTCCTGGTTCTCATGTATCCAATCCTTGGCTTTCGGGCCCTTGCTATCCCCAAACGCCAAATCTACAAATAAAGGAGCATCATAGCCTTACAATGCTCGGAAAGGGGTCATACCAATGGACATATTGTAAGTGGTGTTATAGCAATGCTCTCCCAAATCAAATCACTTAATTCATGCCCTCTGCTATCCTAACACAGTTACATAGATGCCCCTCAACCCATTTATTCACAATCTCTATTTGACCATCCGTCTAGGGTGATAACTGGTACTAGGAGTCAACTCTGTGCCGACCAATCTGAACAACTCCTGCCAAAAATCACTAAGAAACCCGTTGTCCCGATCACTGACAATGTACCTAGGTAGACCATGGAGTCTAAACACCTCCATGAAAAACAATTATGCCACTTATGTTGCCTTGTACTCTGATGGAATCACAAAGAAGTGTTCAAACTTGGTCAACCGATCAACCACTACATATATGCAATCCTTGCCCTGCACCTTCAATAGCCCTGTGATAAAATCCATCAACACACTCTCCCATTTTTGCTCTAGAATGGATAGAGGCTGCAATAATCTTGTCGGATGAGTATGCTCTGACTTGTTCTACTGACAATTCATACACTCCCTCACATGCCACAACACATCGTCCTTGAGGCCCTTCCATGAGAACCTCTCTCGTATCTCCCTGTAGATCTTGAAGTAACCGGGGTGTCTTGCTAATGGCATGTTATGAGTAGCCCTCAAAATCTTCTCCTTAAGTGTAGACTAAGGAACTAGATATATTCTATCATTGTAGAAAATAGTATTGTCCACCACTCTATACCTGTCATCCTGAATGTGACCATCCATCAACTCACAAGAAAACTGATTTTTGGAATATTCCACCAGAAGGTGTGTTTTCCAATCGGTTGAAATCTCCATGACGAAACGTACTATCGGTTTCCTAGAAAGGGAATCAACAACGATATTTTTCTTTCCCTTCACATACTCAATGTCAAAGTCATATGCATGTATCTTACTTACCCATTTATGTTACCTCTGATACAGATCCTTTTGCTCTAGGAAATATCACAAACTATTGTGGTTTGTCCTAACCACGAATCGACCACTACCAAATATTGCTTGAACTTCGCCAAAGAATGCATAATGGCAAGCATCTCCTTATCATAGATGGAATTGAGTCTCTCCAGTTCTCTGAGATTCCTACTCTCAAATGGTATTGGATGTTTGTTTTGCATCAAAACGACCGCTATAACTTCACCTGAAGCATCACACTCAAGTACAAAGGACTAAGTGAAATCAGGAAGCGCCAATACTAGACAAGTGCTCATCGCCTCCTTGAGCCTCTCAAATCATTGTTGAGATTCCTTTGTTCACCTTAATGCCCCTTTCTTCGTAAGATCTTTCACTGGTGCACCCAACTGTGGAAATTCCTTAACAAAGCGCTTATAGTAGCTGCATAATCCAAATAATCCCCGCAACTCTATAAGGAACCTAGGAGTGGGCCAATCCAATATGGCCTGGATCTTCTCCTGATGTACCTGTACACCTTGCGCACTGATCACATGGCCTAAGTAAAGAATATTTGTCATACCAAACTCACACTTTGACGCCTTGGCATATAACGATTGTTGCCCCATAATGCCCAATACCTCGTCTAACTATCGCAAGTGGTCCTCTCACGTCTTGATGTAAATAA
>JASDQU010739168.1:222440-235238 GCA_032191745.1 Picea mariana
TACCTTTCCCCTGCTTCCCCTTTTCATCCTTTGATGAGCCTTTCTCTCCCCTGGAGACTCTTTTGAGGTGTTCTTCTAGTCGATGGGACTATGGCACCTTGGAATCAACCAAAACCTCTCCATTTCTCATGGAAGGAAATTTTACAGATGGAAAGGGAAAAAGATACTAATAAAGTCGTTGAAGAGTTGATGAACCAAGTAAAAGAGTTATTGCATGAATCTTCCGAAGACCAATCCCTCACAGACGAAGAGGTTCTTGAAGAACATGCTTATGATGAAGGATTCCAAGAAGATCCTGATGAAGCTTATCACATTGAAGATTCTGAGGCATTTAATGAAGATGAAGTCCTTTCAATTAATGACCCAGATGAAGACATCCAAGCCGCTATTCCTCCTACAAATCAAGAGGAGAACACTATGAGTTATGACCCTATTGATCACCTATTTCAACTAGGTATCAACGTCATGTATCATGAAGATATGTACCTGGTGTTACGACAAGTTTGAAGACTTATGGCTCTGTAGGACATTTTGTCCCCCAACACTTCTTTATGTGTCCATGGAATGTTCACTCTCCAACGTAGGATAATTTTTTAATATGTTAGCATGGGTCAAGTTTTATTTAGTTTCCTAGGACTTTATCATTAGGGAAGTCCTTTCATCGAGTGTTTTTTTTCCTCGAGTAATTAATCTTGTTTTCAATGATTTTAATTACTCGTGATTTTTTCACTCAATAATCCTCCAAAGTGGTGAAAGACGTTCTAATGATCGAGCCCATTGGGTGACTAAGGTTTATAAGTGTTGTAAATGACCATGCTAGACATCTCTTATAGTTTTGCAGAATTTCGTTAGGTTTTGATAGAATTTTTTAAATAATCAAAATTTTCTGTAAATTGGAAATTTTAATTAATTTTGATGAAAAATGTAAAAACATGGTCCTTGTGGATTTTGTATAGGGGTGTGAGTACTCAAATAAAATGGCTTATGACCCCCTACACCCTTGGACCAAGTTTCAACTCAAATTGGACAAGTTTTGCTAGGTCATTGTCCATGAGGAGTCTAAGCCTGCCAAAAGTCAACAAATAATTGACTAAGGTAAAAAGACAAAAAAATGCAAAAAAGTCTAAATTCATGAGAGAGAGTGGAGGAATGATTTATAATGTATTTCCTAAGTTGGAAAAGTGAAAATCCACTTAGAATACCCCCCCATGCCAAGTCAACAACCAAAAGTTAGTCTCCCTAGTGAAAAGTGTGCCCCCTTCCTCATGAACTTAAGGGAAAGTAAAAATTAAAGTGAAGAAAGTGCCAAAACCCTAAGTTCACCCTTCCTACAACCTAACCTCATGTTTGGACAAGTAGAAAGGGGTTTCCCCCCTTCACATCTCACCCTGCAAACCCTAACTCACTCAAAAACCCTAAAAGTGCGCCCTCCTTGACTTGTTCTCTCTTTTTTGGATGGGTGACACTTGTAACTCATCCAAGAGGGGTCTCTCTTCTCTCCTTCCTTTCAAATATTTAAAAGGAAATCTCTCCTCATTTGGACATCAGTTTTCACAACAACTCTATTATGCCAAAACCTCTCCCCACTCTCTCTCATTCTCTCCCATTTCTCTCCTGTAATTTTGGTGCCATTTGGTAACCTTTCTTGGAGCAATAAAGTGAAGCTTTGTAGGATCTCTTAGTGTTCTTTGGTGTTCTCTTGGTTCTCTTGCATGGTATTTTATCTTGGTGAGGTAACATTGTAGATTTTGTTTATTTTTGTTCCACATTGTTTATTTTATCTTTGGTGTTCATTGTGTAGCAAGGGTTTACAAATTTGCAGGTTGCCAAAGCTTGGAGGAGCTACTCCAAAGGCTTCATTCTATTCCATATAATTTTCCGTTTTAAATTCAACCTTATATTTACTTATTTTCTGATATATTATCACTCAAATCTTGCTAAAAAATTCAATTTTTAATTTCATATTTTTTTGTACATATGCTAACTCAAAACTAACATTTTGTGGTGATTTTTAGCATTTTCCAGCAAGCTTTGTTTGTTGATTTATGCAGGTTTTCACCATTTAAAAGGGAGGTGTTGCTCAAATTTGGCTACCTAAAGCCCAAGAATACCTCTACAAGCTTTGGTGCAAAGCTCCCCCCGCCCCCACTCTCCGTCTCTAAAACTATTGTAAGCAACCCAAGAGAGTCTATTGGGCTTGCACTTTCTTTTTCTTTCCAAGTTTAAAATTTGTAAATTCATTTTAATTGTTTGCCCACACCTTGCATTGTGCTTGACTCTGCCATCCTTGTAAAATCGTGTCGGCTAGGATTATAATTTTTTTAATTTTTTCTTTAATTGATTTTGTCCACCTTTGCCACAAAATTAGAAGGCTTTGTCCTCCACCTTGTGCCAAAGTAGTGTGGTTAACTTGTTTAAATTAATTATTTTAAGTAATTTTTGTTTTCCCACACCTTGCATCTGATTGGCTATGCCATCCTGCAATATCATGTTGACTAGTGTATACAAATTTCTTTTGTGCAAAGTAAATAAATTTTACCCCGCCTTTTCCCCGCATTCTCTCCCCTTGCCACTTTGTGGATCTTGGGTAATAAGAAATGGAAAAGAATTGAGTGGTTAGTCTAATTAGGCACCCATTCTCTATTATTGTTTGACCACTAAAATAAGGTGACTTGTGGAGACTAGAAGGGGTTGAATCCGGGGACGGTTTCACGGAACTAAATGTCCTCCTTGTTGAACACCCAAGCACTTTGGACTTGACCTGTGGAGCTAGGGGAGAACCTTGTTATTCTCTTCTTGATCACCCAACATTTCCTCTTGGATAAGGGATAAGGACTTGGGGTAGTCACATAGCTTAGGCTTGCAACTTTTCACATCTAAACCACTAAGCTAAAGAGAGCCTTAAAATTAACTAAAAACAACCTATACACTTGCACAACATTTACATTTCCTTGCAATTTATTTTCAAGTATTTACATTCCATTCATTTTTATGCAAGTTATTTTCATGTGTAAATATTCATATTGATTTAGTTATAAACATTCTTTATTCATTCATTGTTTTAAAGTAATTGTATAAAGTTATTTTTTAATTCATTGTGTAGATAGTTCTTAATTTTTTTTATTCTTGTAATCTTATCTTTATTTTGTGTATATTGGAATAAGTGGAATCTTTAGGCATTGCTCTAATTGTGGCTTAATAAATAAAGGTTTGCTTGTCATTGAAAGATTGCACATTGCATTGGTTGTTTTTCATTGGGTTGGGTAACACTAATCAATAATTTAATTAACTCCTAGAATTTTAAATAAAACCTTCACATAGTTTAATAAGGTCTAATCCCCTTGGATTCCCTAGGAGTGAGCCTAGACAGAAGGAGTCCAGATTAAGGTGACAGTGGGTCTTGATTCAGGTTTGTGCCTCCAAGGACACACCAAGTGGGTTGGAGACTTATCCACGTTTGTAGATGTGTATTATGACGACAATAGACCCTTTTGAGGATCTTGATGACAACCTGTTCCATGATCCTGGAAGTGAAGGAGCACTAGAAGAGCCCTTGGATACAGTTGGTCAGCGTATCGAAATTTTCATATAGACTGGAGAACGTGGATGGGACATGAGCCTTTTCACCTTTGACGGAGATCCCACCTATGATGTTGAGGGTAGCCCTCAAACAAAGGATTGGTCTCCATGCATACAAGACTCAAATGTCTGGGATGGTGATGGTGGTATGATCACAGATTTGTTCAATCCATTTGAGGATGACTTGTCACAACATCTTCAGGGTGATTTCCAGTCATCCCTCGGGAGTTGTGATGCATATACTTTCAAGGATGCATATTTGTTTTATGAGGATTTTCAACCATCTTCACCCTTTATTTTGGAAGAGTACCAAGACATAGGCATCCCGGGGAAATCATAGGTTCACTATACAAAGAAAAAGTTTTGTCATCTTGGAGATTCTCAAGAGGATTCATAGACGAAGAGGCAATGCTTTTCTTCTTCTAGAACTGAACTCGTCTCATACCTCGTTTATTCCCCTTGGGTGAAGCATGGGGTCTTCTTGAGTTATCTCACGTCTTCTCAATCTTCAAAGAACAATGATTGTGTTGATGAGGATGAAGATGAGCCTTCATCTACATATGCTAGTCCACTCCAGAGATGGATAGTTAGGGCTTGTGTCTATGCTTGCAGACAGGAGTTCCAGGACAATCAAGATTGTGGTTTCTCTTTTTCAACATGATTTCCTCCCTCCCACCCATCTCCATGATTTTTATTTCATGATTGATTATATGTTTATTTATGCTCATGATTACTATGTGTTGGACTTATATTTTTTGTTTCACATGATTAAGCACAGGGGGAAATGTCTTCGTCCGTTCATCAAGTGGTTGCATTGGTTGTACGATTTCACCTGACACCTTCGGAACTTGATCTTAAGGGTCCCAGGACCCAAGGTAAGTAGGCAAGTCATCTTGATTTCTTGCATCTTGCAATTTGTTTGCTCATATTAGTATATTTCATTGCATTTTCATTTTTCTCTACTTGCATTATTGATTTCATCATCATATATGTATACTTAGTTGGAAATTTTGTCAAAAATTTATTTTTCTAGCTTAGTTGGTTTTGATTATGACCATATGAGAACAAGGATGAGTAGGCCATCCTACACTTGAAAGTTTGATGTTTTCTTGCAGGCACAGGTCTACTAGGAGATTTTGCGGTTCTCATGCACTCTACGACGAGCACATGTCCCCAAGTAGGAGCCAAATGTTATCCCCATTTTATGTATAACTAAAGAGATTATGTCTTGAGGCCCTAAAGTTGCAGATATGGAGTGCCAAGAGACCACATTGTTAGCGTCAGAAGTCACTCCTGGATTGCTTGCAGGAGCAGAGCCCGACACCCATCAGTTTAATGTCACGATTTGTTTATAAAGGGTGATCAAATGGAGATAAAGACTCGAGGATATATCATTCTAACTTAGGGACTGGGTCTGGTATGTAAAGAACCAAGGAGGTCTGGAATCCTAACTTTAGCTATTAGGTTGATTAAAAGATGAGCAGGTGGAAGACTTAGGAGAAAATGAACAAACAGCTCTGGGCAACAGGCTTGCAGCGGTTTGTGGGGGAAAAACTCTGAAAGCAGGATCCTCCTGGTTCAGGGCTTCAAGAAACTGAATAGAAGACTCGACTGGATCCTCCAATTCCAAGTCATTCAACGTTAAAGAAATCACAGGAACCGGTTAGAGGCTCCGTAACCATTACAGTGATCCATTACAACATCATCCTATAATAGCTACAGCTCGACTGGATCCTCCAATTCCGAGCTGCTCTAACACAGTGTAAACAAAGACATGAAAGAAACTGGCATTCATAAGGCAAGAAGTCTCAAAAGTTCATACATAACCAGAGCAACAATGCTTCATTAAAACTTTACAACCGAGAGCTTATCTCAACCATCGATCCTTTACAAAATACAAAGACTGAGTTTATATACTTAGGAAAATTTGCCTAACAGAGGCATGCTTGTCGCCCAAGGCTCTGTGTCCCTTCAGCCAAATTTGGATGGGATTTCCCTGTCAGATTCCTCCTTAACTATGCATGGCTCCTGCAGGAGGAGTAGTTGAACCGGTAAATGTTGTTTTAGCGGGTACAGACCTCCTCCGGCTAGTCGAAGACTCGGCATGGATTTTCTGCAAGAAAGGGTACACAGGACCCTCTCGAGCGAACCGCTTATCAGACCCTCCATACTTCACAATTAATGAACGAAGAGAGGTTTCAACCACCCCTTCTTGCTGCCATTTACTCCAAGCGAAGACCAGGACTGAGGCCGAGTCCGATGACAACTGAAGATCATGATAGGCCTCTCTGTGACTGAAACCCGACACCTTTGGCCCCTTCCACGCAGCTCTCTTCTTTCCTTAGTGACCACGGGCCGTGACCCGGTGCTTTCTCCCATGGCGCTTTTCGGCGTTCGCGAGTACGTAGGGGCTGCTCCTTGCTCTTCGGAATCGCGATGAGCGATATGCCGAGACAGCTCGATTTGGTGCCACGCGCCCTTCAAATCCGACGGTTCTAAACTCATCTGGTGCTGCGATGGGCCCCAGATCCTGAATGCTCTCGCTTCTTCGCGTATCGGGACATGATGGAACTGCTTTTTGTGCGTTGAAACTGCGATGGGCGAGAAGGCGGGAAGCTTAATCGCGCGCCAGGTGTCCGCTTCAAATGGACGATTCTGATCACCTCGGCAATATTGTGGGCCCGAGTCCTGAATGTCCTCGCCGCCTCGCGACTCGCGAATCCTATCATCAATACTTTGGGACTTCTCGCGACGAGATCCTGCGGCTCCGTGCCACCTGTGTTCCACCCGCTGGCTCTGCTATGGCCCCCACTGTCTCCAGCTGTCGGGATATCGCTCTTCGCAACATCGCGATCCCCGCGCTCAAATTCTCGAGCCTTTTCTTGCGAGGCTCTGATACACGATCCGACGTGCGGCTCCAACGGCTATTCACCTTCTCGCTTCTCGCGTCCTCGCGACTTGGGATACCCAATGTTTGGGCTCTCACCTTGCGAACTCCCGAGTTCGCGAGATCACCGATCTTGGATGATGCCGACGACACTTTGCTCGCTCGCTTGACTTGGGCCCGAAACAAATTTCTTCATGTGCTGCGCTTAGGCACTTATCGCACGAACAAGCAGACCTGTGTACCTTTGGGACCCGATACCAAAATTGTTGCTAACACACATGACCAGCAATATCCTTTTGCACAGCTAGAGACCCGCATTGCCACCACATTGACCCAACACTTGGTCATCATCCACACTAGCTTGCCACCACAAGTCACTTGGGTCTTGCTCCATGCGGTACAAGTCAGGTGTGATGGTGGGTATCATTTTAATATTTGAGGCATTCTAACTTGTGTATCAGAGGTTATTTTTTATTATGAGACATTTTCTTTGGAAACTATGCCTTTTACCTTATTTAAATGTTGATGGGGTGCTTGGGGCACTCAAGTAGATGATAACCCTTAGGATGAGGTGTTTATGGGAGCTTCCTTTGAGGAGTCATCGTGCCACTCCCGACCATACTTACCACTTTCCATCATTATTTCCCCTCATGACATCATCTCTTGGGATTTTGGGGTAGACTGACCCTAGAAGGGACCATTCCTCATTTCATGGGAAGAAGGGCCTGAAGGCCCAAAGGGGAGTTAGATGGAAAAATATAAAATCCTAATGAAAGAACCTTCGAGATGCTTCGCCCAGGGGATCCCGAGAAAGCAATGAAAAGCTTCTCCACAAGAAAATAAGGACCCCATGAAAAGAATAAATAAAGATGCTTAAAGGATTTGTTAAGGTTAGGGGGTCACATCATGATCCAACCTATCACGTCCATGGGTATCTAATGGTATGCCATTACCATTTTTGGCCATCACACCTAGAGTAATGGGTCTCAGTTGCATGGATGAGGGAAAGGGGGTCTCATCACGAGTCAACCTTCTCATTTCCGTGAAAGTACTTGTGGGTGACACTATCGATATATGGTTATCACGCCGGGGAAATGGCCTCCAACTCACCCTATGCTATATTGAAAGAAAATACAAAGAAATAAAGATAAAAGGCAATTGATGGGATTGGAAGAAATGCATTATGGACGAAGGTGTGACACATCCTCCACAAAGGAACCCATACATGAGATACTATGGACCATTGCATATCATGAACCCCATGCCCATTGACTAGTCCCTCCATCCATTCCATTTCATTCAGATGACTCAGATAGGGTTATTCCTAGACTTAGTGGGTTTGATCCATTGAAAAGAAGTACCATGCCAACCCTCCCACAACCAAACTTGGAAAAACACCTATTTTCTTAAGCATATGTTTGTATGATATAGTCCTGGTATACATGCTTTAATGGCTCTTTTATTGACTTGATTCACTCACCATGATGCTTTGACTTGAGATCCTTGGAGGGCATACCCATTTGTCTTGCAGGTACAAGTTGATGGCCATTTTTGGAAGAACAAGCCTAGCTTGGGCTTCCATGAGGGAAATCAAGCCACAGGATGGATGACATAGGGCCACATGGCATACGATAGATAGATGCTTTCGAAGGCCTAGGAGACAACTGGATAGACATATCCCACCCTTTGCATGCCAAACGACTCGCCTAGAAGGGGGAAAATGTCACTCCCTAGGGGTTTGACGTCACAATTGAGGGGCATATGGTGGTTGATGATGAATCAGAGCATGACACCACATGGAATTTTGAGGTGGAGAGGCTCTGAATGATTGCCAAATGGCCTTTGGAGGCCCTACTTTGCAACCCAACTCCAACGACTTGCTCAATTTTCCAAAACGTCCTCCTTCAAGGGATGACGTCACCTTTGTTTTAGGGTTCTCTTTGTGCAAAAGTGAAATTAAAGAGAATTTTTAAATATTATCTTTGTAAAGGGGAAATATTAGGGTTGTTGACCCCTAGTCTTGTGGTTTACCCTAATAGTATGTGGACAAACTATTTTGGAAACTTTTTGTATAAATAGAGATCATAAGATCTCATTTTAGAGACATAACTCTCCATTGTGAGAGGCTCTTGGATTGAAATTTTTGCTCTCTTTGGCTAGTTCTCTCTCTTGTGTTTTTTTTTATGGCTATGTCTTGGTTATGGTTGATGAAGATGGCATGCTAGCCTTGGAAGGTTTTCTTCATTGCTTTTTTTGGTGGTTAGTCTAGCTTTTATTGCCTTTTAATGCTTGAAGGTGCCATTTATTTTATTGTATTATCATTTGTACAAGTTAAAGGTTCTATTTGATTGATCCAAGTAGGGAGTATAAGGGAATACACCCCTACTTGTGTTTCCACCATTTTATTGCTAAGTGAATATTGCTTCATAAGGGTGTACTAAGAGGAGTATAATTGCATACACCCTCCTAGTTGAAACCCTAGCTAAGAGAAGCTTGCCTTGGGGAGTAAAAGGGTTTACAGCCCCAAGGAAATAGCCTATCTAGCTTCTTAACATTTTCTTGACTCCATTAACCCTTTCTTAAAGGAACTAGTCATTTACTTATTGCACGGGAGAAATAAAATGTTGCCTTGGTAAATGTATAAATTTCAAGTTTTGAATTTATCTCTTTTGTATAATGATCTTGATGCCTCGTGGATTCTTCCTCCCTTAGGGAATCCTATTTCTCCCACAAATTCTTACTACTGTAGTAAAACTAACCGACAACCATTAGGGCGACTTTTAGCTCTAACCCTAACTGCTAATATCTCACCAACTATCCCTAGACTAAGCCTCTAACCTTGCTAGTTTAACCTACTAATATAGGTGCATCTATTGGGCTAGCTTTTGGTACTTTTTGACGGTCAGATTTGTTGTTGTACTTCATTGAATGCTACATCCATAAGGATGATATACTGCTGCATAAATTTACTTTCATGACAACCATCTTTATTCAGTCTTGAAGTGTTATTTTCGGTCCACATTAGTTACTAGTTTTATTGCTGACATTGCTAACTAATATAGACCTTTTACTTGCTGATTTGGATGTAATCTATTGCTGATTTACTGACTTGTATGCTGCTGTATTTTAGGGTCAACAAGATTAACTCGCTGATCCATTACTATACTTGGTTGGAAAAGTGTCTTTTCTTGTGTCTCGAGCAGGTACAGGTGCACCGACAACTATCTCTTTACTCGGTATCCATTTTCCTCTCTTCACTTACCATTTTAAACCAATCTTTTCTTCCATCACTTGACCTTCCGGGGGACTTCTCCTTACACTTCCCGTCATCCTTCTCATTCCCCCTAGGGCACCAGGATCACCTCCCTAGAGTGACCTAGTCACCCTTGAAGTGTGAGACCTACATCGAGGTGACATTGGGTGTAGGATTCCCAAGTTGTATCACTTTCTTTATGGTTGGGTCGGGTTTTTCCCAACCTACAATTTGCACTATAACAAGCCTCATGGACGTCTTAGTAAAATTTAAATTCAATTTTAAATCCAAATTATATCGTTTTGTATTAATGGAAATTTAAATATTAAGCCAAATCGTAGTGGAAATGAACTATGAAGCAAACCCATTGTATGGTATTAATTAGGATATTTGAAACTTAAAAAATAAATGTCACCCTTCCATTTTATTTTAGTTGATGTATTATAAGGTTGGATTCAAGAGTTAAACCATGAGCATATGATGCTTAAGTACATTAGAAATATAGCTTAACAATTCCCTAATGTTATTAATTTGTTTGTTTCACATGTCCTTATAGCGATCATAATCTACACTATTGATGGATACAACATGCCATGCACAATGGGATGCATTTTATAAGAAGATATAAAGCTTGGCTTCTTGTAGGTTATAAACCTTCCATGTTTTAATAAATATTGAATTGAAAACTATGGAATGGATCTTGATTTGTAATCTTAATCTATAACCCCTAAGTATTATTGTTTGACTTCTCCATTAGCTACCCTTATTACAATTTAAATAATGAAAATATTGGATTTTATATTTCAATGCTAAATAGCTATGCACCAATGCACATGCCCTTTGTTTTGATAGTTTTAGTTATTTTCTATGGTTTATATCACATGTATAGAAATATTTTACTTTACAATTATAAATTCTTACATAGATTATGCTCATGTCAGTTTTTTATTCGACGTTTCAGACCAAACAAATGTGGTCCATTATCAAAAAACTGATGCGATGAATCCGAAAGAACTACCTTATCATAACACCAGTGGCAAAAGTCTCAGAATTGAAATTATGCTCATGGATTATGCTAAATGCAACTTTTAAGCTACCAACAATGCCTTCTACTATTAAAGTGAATTGTTTGCGCATAGGAAATTTACAAACTTTATATTTTGATAATGAGACATTAAACTAGGTGACTTGTGTGACAACATAGTATATTGTATATGGGTGATTCAATGCATTGAATTTTTGTCTCTTTAGAATACTTTCTTATTTATAATGTATAGATTTAATTTATTTGATAAATCTTGTTTATGACATTTATTGTTGGCATTGTAGGAGATTGGGTTATGCATTTCTCACTGATTTTGCTGGCACTGGTAAGTTATGCTATAATACGTTCTTTGTACTCTTATTATCTCTCCCCAAACACTAAATTCCAATTGAGATTGAATATCTCAAGTCTCTCTTTAATTAAAATTATCATTCCTTGTGTTTTAGAAAGAAAGCATGACACTATTAATTTAAGATAAGATAAGATAATTTATTAATGAAGTCAACCATAGCACATGGTTCATTACATATGCTTCCCTAGAACATAGCACATGGTTCATTTTTAGTCACATTTTAGGGGACAATCTAGGCACTTCCACAATTTTTATTTTTTATGTTTGTGGAAAATTTTTCACTCTATGTTGTGGTTGGGTTCAAGTGCCCTATTCCAAAAAATCATTTCTAGGGTTTTGGATGAACCTAATACTAGAAATATTTGATGGTTTCATATGCTTCTCTAAAAGATATTTTTGTAGGCGTTTGTGGGTTTGTTTTGAGTTGTTTCTCTCAAGCTTGTTGCCTTGCACATTTGTGGGTTTTGTGGCATAAAATCTCTTTTGTTGATTTCAAACAATAGTGGGCTTGTTGAGATGCCCCTTTGCAGGATTTGTTTTACTTAACTTAGTTACCTCTTTGTAGATTATTTGGTGCCCTTTAAAATATAAGGTTTACATGAGTAATAAAGTCAACATAGTGACTTAATTTAAAGGTTAGGGTTACCAGTTATTATTATCATTTACTATATTAGGCTTTGGACAAATAAGACCTCTTGAAACACTATACAAGAGAGGTGAATCTCATTGTAACAGAGTGAAGTATTTATTCAATATAATATTGTGTTATTGTGTGTATCTTTTTCTCAACCATATCTAGGATTTTGGCATTTAATTATCTATGATATTCTTGTCACATGGTATCCGGGTGGAAATATCAATATCCAGAGTGAAAGGCAAGCAAATCTCCGAAATTTGTGCAGATTGAATATCTCAATGGCCAAACATTGAAATATGAGTTGAATCATGAGGAATTAAAAATATGAGATGTCAACATAGTCCCTTGCGCAAAGAGAAATTGTTTCATTTTTTATTTAAAGCTCAACAATCATTGTAAACTATTTGTTGATAATATGGTATAGTGGTGTCGCTACTTGGGAATCCATATAGTGGTGTATGAAGGAACTGCTACTTTTTAATGGATAGCCACCATGCATGACTGATGAAAACACATATCAAATAATTGTTAGGGGAAATTTGAGCTTTAAAATGGGACTCCTAAATAAAATAATAAAGTAATAGTTAAAATCATAAAATAAAAGTTATGAATTTTCACAATTATGAATTTTTATATTGAAAGGAAGAAAATTGTTGATGATTACAGCTGCGTGAGACATACTCCAGGACACAGACTGATTGAGTCAATCTGAGAGAGAGACCATGAGTTGGGTGTGTGGTTCCTATTTGAGACAGAACTGGAATGTAGTGATGGCCTCCTCCTTACAGAGAGTTGAGAAGAACTCCAGATGATTCTCCTTTGTAACACAATGAGAAAGGAGATTTGTTGAGTTGGACGTGTTTGTGGCTGAGCACAAGGTGAACGTGTGAATTCCCATAGAGTTGGGTGCATGGTCATGAGACATAGATGAAGATGATGTATTAGCCTCCTCTGAGCAAATATTTGAGATGAAGAAATCCAGATGACTCTCCTGTATAATGTAGTGGGAAAAAAGATTTGATGAGTGAACGTGCCTGTGGACGAG
>JASDQU010739168.1:244728-256496 GCA_032191745.1 Picea mariana
TTGGTTAGCCACCAAGGGGGATTTGCAGAGCCATCGTCCGCTCCCACCATTTATTCATTTTACATCTTATCTCCCGCACATCTATCCCATTCCCCTAGTCTGGCCATCAGGATGACCTTTGAGGGTTACACTTTGTCTTGTGGGAAGAAGGGGCTAAAGGCCCAGGGGGTAAAAGCAGCTGGTAAAAAGATAAAAGCCATAGGAAATAAAACCTAGAGATGCTTCGCCCAGGGGATCCTCGAGAAGGCAATAAAAGGCCTCTCGATAAGAAACTAAAGGGACCCTAAGAAAAATAATAATAAAAAAAAAGACCTAACCAAGAGGATAGGAGGTCTCATCACGAGCCGACCCATTATGTTCATAGGTATCCAGCAGTATGACATTGCCATTATCTGGTCACCAAGCCAGGGCAGTGACCTTTGGTTGCATGGCCAAGGGAAATGAGGTCTCATCACGAGCCGACCTTATCATCTCTGCGAAGATACCAGTGGGTAACACTGTCAGCTCTAGTCACCACGCCAAGGCAGTGTCCTCTGGTCAGACCTTGAAGTAAAAAGAAAGAAAAGCAATAAAAGAAAAATAAAGGCAATAAAGGGCTTGGAAAAAATGCATCCATGACGGGTACAACTCGCCTCCTACAAAGGCACCCACAGGCAACACCTGCCCTTGGTCTTACTGTGACTGGACATCCCTAAACCATATCACCTCATAAAACATGGCTTGAATGATCTTCTGAGGAAACTTTCCTTCTCTTGTGGGTATTAGCCCAATAAGTTTTTCTGTTGGTCTTCTTCAACTTTGTATAGTAGATCTGTGTAATGTCTTTGAGCTCTCAGATGATGTGCTAGGGATTTCATGCATGTATTTGATAACTTTAATGATGAAATATGACTGACATTGCTATGATCCCGAGGACTGATGAGCCCATGGAGGGTGTAGTCTTTGATGTGTAGGACCATACCCGGCAGACAGGTACCAGTGGACCGGTACACATGGGGATATGATTAGTTCGGACCTCCATGGGGCTGAATTGCTGGGATGGCAGAGGCAGGACAACGTTGTGATGAGCCATTTGCACAAAGAAGACAGAGGGACGTTCCACTAGGACACCATGGCAGAGCCCGACCTAGGGGGGATCACCCACTGCAGATGGGACGGTTGCTTTTGATGGACATGACGTCACCTAAGGCAGCTGGATGTTTTCTGGAGTGTGTGGCAGTGTGCTGGGGTCATCTGGCACGTGTGGCAGCTTGGAGAAGCCCTGGAAGGGCCAACGTTTTGCTTCCTGGATGCTGATCTTGCCCAAAAAGGGCCAACGTCTCCCTCAGAGGGGCCTGACGTCTCCTTTTTAGCTCATATTGTGACATTTTTAGCATTTAATGTGATAAACAGTGTAATATTGTTAGTCAGCCTTGTCGGCTGTTTTAAATGACCTATTTTGTAATTAAAGGTCATTAGGATGATATAAATAGAGGACGTTGCTTCTCATTTTTATAGAACACAACTCACTCTCTTGGGAGAGAATCATTTTTAGTCTTTTGTCTTGGTATTTTGCTCTTGGAAGTGAGGCGCTAGCATTGTGGAGGATCATTCTTGGCATGTTTATGGTGTTTTCTATCATTGGAAGGTTTACAACTAGGGTTTGATAAGCTCTTCATTGATTTGTAAGTGTATTTCTCATGCAAAACTTCTTAAATGAATGGTTGTAGGTTAAATCTCTTACTTTTATGGTTACATTGTTATTATTTTGCTTAATCATTGAAACCCTAGGTAGCAAGCACACAAGTAGGTCATTGCTACATGTCCCCATGATAGAAAACTTGTTTTAGCCATTGATTAAGGAGAATATAGCCTAGCCGTTGCTACACTAGTTCCCCTTTTTCTGAGTTAGATTTTGAACATAAATTGAAGAAAGAAGACGTCCTAGGCCTAATTGATTTTACATCTAGGGTTTTGACTTTTAGGGTTTGAAGGGCCTTGCCTTTGCAACACTTTTCATCCCTAGATTTATGTTTTAAAGCTAGCCGTTTTGCCAAGGAGTTTTAAGGAAAGAGGGAGGAGCATGAGGCCTTGCTTAAGCAACATCGAAATGAGCCTCCTCCCCTTAGGGTTTTGACTTCATGGCCCTGCCATTGCAGCACCATAAAGCCTAACTCTCCCGTCCTTAGATTTAGATTCTCCTGAGACCTAGCACTTGCTCCTTGACTCCATTATACCCTAAGGCACTAGTCTAATTTTCCAATGTTGAGCCTTTTGTGCCAAAACAACATTCTCAAACCTCTTAAATCTGAAACCCTACTAACCCTAACATCTCACTAACCCTAATTTGATGATGACGTCATGCCTAGTTTAAGCTCTTGGCTGGTATAAAATGTTGCGGCTATGTCATCTAATGATAGACATTGATGTGTAGATAAATTTCGTTGGTCTATTTTGCAAAACGTTCATCTGTTTGTCTATTAAACTAACCCTAGAACAAAGCTGATGTCACCCTTAGTATAGTGACGTAGCAACCTTTATATATGAGCTTTTAATGATTTTTTAATGCATTGTGTTAGTTCAAGGATTGGTTATCTACATTGAATGCCATATCATTTCCAGTGTTATTGAGAAGTAATATTATAAGCCATAATCATTTTTGCAATCATTGACTTCGTCAATAATTACTGCTTTATATGCTCATATATAATATTGATGGTCATTAATTTATGAAGTACTAACCACTGCTGCACGTTTTAGTTTTTATTGTTGCCTTGTCTCGCAAACAGGTGCTCCTTTGTGGTATTTCTTCATTTTGACTATCTTCCCGGTGGTAATTTGTGAAAGGGAAAACCTACCTTTATCCTTCAATAACCTGTGCCCTTCAAAACCCCAGATTACCAGGGATGTCTCCCTTGGGTTTAGCCACCCTAAATAGAAAGAGCCCCCCATCGAGGTGACAGTGGGTGGGGAAGCTCCTGTTACGCCAGTTTGATCCTTAACCTTTCAACTACTTAACCTAGACTACAAACTGAGCGATAACAGGGCGCAAGAAATCAGATCTCACAAGAGAGTGAGTTGTGTTATCTCCAAATGAGGGAAAAACATCCTCAATATATATCATCCAATGACCTTTAATTTACAAATTAGGTCATTAAAACAGCCGACAAGGCTGACTACAAAAATTACACTGTTTTTACATTAACTGCTAAGTAAAAGACACAAAATGAGCAAAAGGTGGGACGTCAAGCCCTTCTGAGGGAGACGTTGGCCCCTTTTGGGCTGGTCCAGCATCCAGAAATCAGGCGTTAGCCCTTTTAGGGCTCCTCCAAGCTGCCACACGTGCCAGTAATCCCATCAAGCTGCCACACGCTCAAGATGACGTCCAGATCTCCTGGGTGACGTCCTGTCCATCAAGAGGAAAACGTTCCATCTGAAGTGGGTCATCCCCCCCTAGGCTGGGCTCAGCCAAAGTGTCCTGGGTGGAACGCCCTTCTTTTCTTCATGTGCAAAGGCTCATCATATCACTGTCCTGTCTCTGCCACTGATGGGATCCCAACAACCATCTGATGGGCTCTTCAGCCCCATGGAGGTCCGAGCTAATCATCTCCCCATGTGTACCGATCCATTGGTACCTGTCCGTCGGGCATGGTCCTGCACATCAAAACTTTTCCCTCCATGGGCTCATTAGTCCTCGGGATCATAGCAATGTCAATCATATTTCATCATTAATTTTATCAAATACATGCATAAGATCCCTAGCATATCCTCTAATAGCTCAAAGATATTACACTGATCTACTATACAAAGCTGAAGAAAAAGACAAGGTAACCTATTGGGCTGGCATCCATAAGAAGAGGAAAGTTTCCAAAGGACATCATTCAAGCCATGTAATACGAGGTGGTATGATCCAAGGACATCCAGACACAGTGAAGACCAAGGGTAGGTATTATCCGTGGGTGCCTTTGTAGGAGGCAAGCCGTACCTGTCATGGATGCAGTTCTTTCCAAGCCCCTTATTTGCCTTTATTCTTCCTTTATTTATTACTTTTTCTTTCTTTTTTGCTTCAAGGTCTGACCAGAGGACATTGCCTTGGCGTGGTGACCAGAGCTGACAATGTTACCCACGAGTATTTTCGCAGAAATGATAAGGCTGGCCCGTGATGAGACCCCCTTTCCCTTGGCCATGCAACCAAGGGTCATTGCCCTGGCGTGGTGACCAGATAACGGCAATATCATACTGCTAGATACCTATGAACATAATTGGCCGGCTTGTGATGAGACCTCCCATCCTCTTGGCTAGGTCTTGTTTTATTATTTTTCTTTGGGTCCCTTTTATTTCTTATCGAGAGGCCTTTTATTGCCTTCTCGGGGATCCCTGGGCGAGGCATCTCTAGGTTTTATTTCCTATGGCTTTTATCTTTTACCCGCTGCTTTTACCTCCTGGGCCTTTAGCCCCTTCTTCCCACAAGACAAAGTGTAACCCCTCAAATAGGTCATTCTAATGCCTGGACTAGGGGAATGGGATAGATGTATGGGAGATAAGATGTAAAATGATAATATGGTGGGAGTGGACGATGGCTCTTCAAATCCCCCCTGGTAGCTAACCAAAACCTATGGGTACAAGCTTGCTAGGGCACCCCGTTAATCCCCCCAACAATGGTCAAGTGGGTTGGTGTAAGATCCAAGCAGTTGTCAGAAATGTAAGGAACCTGATGCATACATCTGAAAGTTATAATGATCAAACATGACACATACCATGATACCTGGACCAATTACCTCATGGAGCAAGAGTCTTCTTTGATGCAAGTCCAAGCCGATGGTGATGGATGCTGCTGCTGCTGACAGGACAAGTCTGATGAAGAAGAAGAAGGATGGGCCCTCCAGGGCTATGCTCAGGTCAATCCTGCTCTCGGTACTGCATGTCTAGGACCTGTGGGCCTCGAGACATGATCTCCTAGTTATCCCTAGAAATCGGGGATAACAGGGCCCTTACAAGGGTCTTTTGCTGTGGCACTGATAGTTTGGTCCCAGACCAAGTACCCCAGGAGTGTACTGGGGGCCCTAGAACTTGGCTAGGGTCTTAGTCATCCTCCCGGAGAATGGCTCTTGCAGCTGCTTTAAATTCAACACTCCCTCTCAGCAAGAGAGGCATTCTCAACGACACCAAGCTTGTCACGAAAGTATATAAACTTTGTTAGGGACAGTGGCTTGGTAAAAATATCTGTTGTTTGTTCTGTCGTCGGAACATACTGAATGCTGAGAATGTTCTTCTGAACCATGTCCCGAACATAGTGGTATCTCATCTCAATGTGTTTCGTTCTGTCGTGAAACACTGAATTCTCGGTAAGCTTTAAGCGACTCTGATTGTCACAGTGAATGACTTGTGGGTTCAAGCTTAAGTCTGAAAGTAGCTTCCTAAGCCACACTGCTTCTCTGCTAGCACCACTCGCAACAGTGTATTTTGCTTCTGCAGTGCTTTGGGCTATGGAGCCCTGTTTCCTGCTGGACCAGGAAATCATTTCCGAACCCAGTCCTGAAGCAATATCCGGAAGTGCTCTTCCGATTCACTGTATTGCCCATCCAAACTGAATCTGTAAAACCATGGAGCATTACACCTCCACTGGAAACATATCTCAGAATATGCTTCACAGTAACTATATGTAAATGTTTCGGTTCACACATGAACTGGCTGAGAGCATTTGCCGCATAATAGATGTCTGGTCTCGTATGTATGAGATAAATCAATGATCTGCGGATATAAGGTGGGATCTTTTGGATCTGAACCCGTGGCCTGATCTTGTAGTTTCTTTAGATTAGAGATCATTGGTGTGCTCATGGACTTGCAGTCCATCATGCCAAATCTGCGAAGCACATCAACTGCATATTTACCCTGTGAGAGAAATATCTCTCCTAATTTCTGCCAAACCTCCAAGCTCATAAAGTAATGTAAAAGACCCAAGTCTTTCATTTTAACTTCTGCTGAAGAGCTCCCTCTTAGTCTGAGCTATATATATAAAAAATTTCCTTTCTTGTAAGGAACAAATCATTCTAAGATAACATGAAGATTTTGGACAATCTTTATATAAGGATGAACCCAAGACTCTGTCAATACTTTCATATCGAGCTCTCGGAGCTTGTTATAATCTATGGGATTCTTTCCCATGGATAGCCTCTTGCCTAACTTCACTATTAAGAAGTATCCAAAAACAAAAATTGCGACAAAAGATCCCGATGGAAGTAAGGATCTTGTCATAGATAATCCCTTCTTTCACGAGTCACAAATTTAACCTCAATACAACCATCTGTTGTAGGCTTTATCTTATAAGGCCATTGGAGGTTACCACTGATTTGTCACGAGGTCTTTGAAACACTGACCATACATCATTCTTCAATATTCTTCTATCACAGCATCTTCCCATACTTCAAATGTGGAAGGTTCTGAATCAATCACAAGATTCAATTTAGCTATAAGACTGGAGTACTTATCTGGTTTCTTGCTTTCTTTGAAAGTGCCCTTAGATGCTGAATGTTTTTCTGCTTCCTTTAGTATTTCCCGGCACTAGGCTGGTTTTCTTTTAATAGAAAATTTCTTTAAAAAGAAATCGATAGTATCCCTTGATTTTGCTAAGCTTCCATTTTTGCTGTAGGTCAAGGACTAACTCATATGCAGGGACTGCTCCCTCTGAGTCTTATAAAAAGTCTGCCTCTCTGTCATATGCAAATTTGGCTCCCTCTGAACCTATACGAACTTTTGACTCTGATCTAGTGTCATATCTTTTCAAGGTGTTCTTGGTGCCAGTACCAATTTCAATATAAAAGCGGAGTCAGAGTTCTTGAGCTCCCGTGCCAAGGATAATGGCTCAATTACAATGAAAAGAGATATATGTAGGGTTCCCAAAACAAAAAATATCCCAACTACCAGGATAATTTGTTGGGCTCTTTAACCAAGGAAATAACCTAATGTTACATGATGTCTTTAATATCAGAGATAATAGACAACTAGGTTTCTAACCAGGGAGAAAAAAACTTAGCTTACATAAAAAATAAGTATGTGCTGAGATCACAGCTTCCTTGGTCATATAACATGAGATTCTGACAGTATTCCATTGAGACATGGATACATAAGGATGACAGGAAAGTAATCATACCTCTCTTGTTGAAAGTAAATGGAGTATCCATTAACTTGTTTAGGTCGAAGACATATTTGTATTTTGCAGCCAGTTACCAACTCAAGCTATCTAAGACATCTTCTGTGTATGCAGATGTTTGATACAAATCTGTTAGTTCAAGTAAATTCATATCCTTAAGAGAATATCCCATTGTCCTGTGGATAAAACATTATTCATCCATATGCAATGAGTTAACAGTACGTCTTAAAGAAAGAGGCCAAAAACTGCATTGCCCCAAATTATGTTCTTACAAAAGTCATCCCTCACAAGGTTGCACCACTCAAAGTATTGTGATTAACTTCTGTGTACTCTTTACAAAACATAAGGATGCACAAGGTGCTGTCAAATTTCTTTACCAGTGATTCTGTTAATGCCACTGTAATTTATCAAAGGCTTATTAAAAGAAAAAATAACACGCCAAGCATCAATAACATTATAGAAGCTGAAAACTATCTCTTGTGATCTTCAAGATGATGGTTACAATCCTGTATCAGATCTTCAATTAACTCGGCCTAGCTTAGAGGTGAGAAAGGGGTTACTGAAGGTAAGAGTTATCATTTAAAATTTCAATCAAACCTCCTAACAAGGGAACTCACCCAACTAGCATTGTTCACTCTACCAAAGATCCAAACTTGCATCTCACAAGTGTACAAGACAATAGACAAGATAGTCTTTCACTATCCTCTCCATATCAATCAGTTCAAAAAGGTGTAAAGGATATCTTCTTGTCATGGAAGTAGCCCCAGCATGATGAGGTGAAAAGGGCTTTGATAAAGCAGAGGCAAAGAGGCTTAAACCCAAATGGAGTTGGAGAAGGACTATTTTGATGATTAGAGAAGTCAAGCTTATGAAAAGCTAATCATAGTAGAGTGTTAGTATGAACATGCGTGTTACAGTGGCATGCATCAATCTAGCATTGTGACAAGGATGTGTTTATATTTGTTGCGCACTTTCCAACCTTTTGACCCAAATCAGAATGCACTTAAACTATCATGCTAAATAGGCATGCACTTTTGATCATAGCCATAGTCATAGCCACAGTCATTCAAGTCTTCATTCAGATCTCACTTGCTAAAAGATGCAGAGATAACAACCTTCAAAAAAACTTTCCAATTCTGTTAGTGATTCAAAGATTTATATCTGCAGAAACAATTTCCAAGGAGTATCATCTGTTGGCAAGGATATATGCTAGAAGAAGTCTCTAGAGAGATTGAACTTTCTTATGTTCAATTTGTTCTTGTCATGACAATGATTTAAGTTCCTTTCCAAAGCATAAATGAGTGCTTAAATAATTAACTTTTCCCAAGAGGTTACAGGTCTAAAAGGACTGCTAAGGGGAGTGAAGATATTTGCTCACCTTGTAGCTTATCAGCATGGAAACCCTGTTCCCTTTCTCAAATCTTCTGATCTGCAAAACAAATTCTCAGAGTAGGAACAACGTAGGCTCAAGTCTTCACACTTCTTGAGCTCCTTTCATGCCCTTAGCTCTGATACCATGTTAGAATTAGAGAAATAATGCAGAACAGAACTGTCTTTTTCAATTTTCAGTTAGAATAACAACTATGTCTTATTCTCAGAATAGTAAATCTGAACAGAGAAACAATAAATTGATTCTAGCTAGTAAACAGAATTCTTGAGTGGGTACTGTCACTCAGATCTAAGCTAACAGGGCTAGATATTAGCTAAGATTAGTAGATCTAGAATAATCAACAGTATCTAATCTACAATGCTGATGTAGATCTTATACAGATCAAAACACAGACTAATACCCTGATCTGATAATGATAAACTGATCTAAGCAAAAGACTGATCTAGATAAATAGAAGAAGGTTTAAATTATGGATCTGAYATAGGTCAGATCTAAACAGATCTAGATCATGATAAACTTCAAGTTAARTAACAATTTAAACCAATAATAATTTSAGCAAGTTACTTACCTTGTGTCKTACMTYTGATTAYTGAAGGTAGTCATGTCACACATAAGAGATGTAGTGCCATTAAGTATTATGCTCAGAAAAAGCCTTGGATCATAGATCTATCACAAGGTAAGATCTCTTACCAAGAGAATGATGAGACTGACTTGCCACCAATGAGAAAACACCCTTCAAAAGCCACTAAACCACACACAGAAATTTCTGAAAACAAAAACCCTCATTCCAGCCACATACAGTAAGCAGCCTGCATAAAGAAAAGATGAAATAGCAAGGAGAGAAGAGGCTGGAAGCTGGACGGCTCTCTGAGTTTGAGCTCTAGCTACCCAACAAGAGGGCCGCGGCCTAAAAAGGCTTCAGATCTGTCCAAGGAAGAGGAATGGCAGCCTTGAGAGTGGAATCCAACACTTGGAATAGGGCCGGGTTCAGTAGACAGCTAGAAGGAGAGGAGGGCGGCAGCTAGGGCTCTTCACAGCAGAGTTTGGATCACCCTCAACACACAGCCACTTATAACATAGCCTGGCTGCAGCAACAAACCACTCAGAAAGGACCTGGCAGCAAAACAAAGAAGAGGCTGAACTCAACTGTCACAAGGAGGCCGAGCTGATACTGTCACAAGGAGGCTGCATCACACATAGAAGATCTCAGAGCAATCCGCCACACTTGGGAGAGAAAAGAATGAGTGTATGAAGGGTAGAGGGTAGGCCTCTATTTATACTTTTAGGCTAGGGCATAAGGGTAATAATAATTAAAGTAACAATTAAAAATAACACGTTTTAATTAATTAATTTAGACATGTTATAATTAAAACATTTAATTAATATTTTACATTAATCCTTAGGACAAAAACAAAACCCCAAACAAACACAAGCAAGGGAAAAGGGGTTTTAGGAGGGGTTCCTTGGTGGCAATACTTGTCCATTCATTTTCAAGGTGACCTTATTAACTTTATCATTATTGCATAGGGGATACATCCCTCATGTGGTCATGCCTGCCTTCAAAGAGGGACATATACCGACAAACACCAGATCAAAGATCAGGTGGCCCCAGAATATCTCTGGGGTCTTATCCACCAAGGTACAAGACCAAGGATCAACCCATGCCCCAGGCATGGGTACCCTGGATCATGTCCAGGGGCCCTAGACATATCTAGGGACTTTAACTGCTTGGTCCCAGACCAAGAACCTTAGTCATCTACTAGGGGTCCTTACAAGGGTCTTTTGCTGCTTGGTCCCAAACCAAGAAGCCCAGTCATGTACTGGGGGCCTTCTTAGGGGTCTTTACTGCTTGGTCCTAGACCAAGAACCCCAGTCATGTATTGGGGGCCCTCTCAGGGGTCTTTACTGCTTGGTCCCAAACCAAGAACCTCTGTCATGTACTGGGGGCCCTCTCAGGGGTCTTTACTGCTTGGTCCCAGACCAAGAACCCCAGTTATCTACTAGGGGCCTGTTATCGCACAATTTGTAGTTTAAGTTGAACGCTAAAGGATAAAGGTCAAACTGGCTAAACAGGAACCCTCCCCACCCAATGTCACCACAATGGGGAGGTTCTTTCTATTTAGGGAGGTTACCCCAGGGGAGACGTCCCCGGTAACCTGGGGTTTGAAGAGGCAGAAGGTATAAGGTCAAGTTTTAAGAGTTCCCTCCTCACAGGTTACCACCAGTGTCAGATAGTCCGGCTAATCAGCTAATAAAAGAAGTGTATGCCCTGTTGAAAACACCTGCCTGGAACAAGACAATAGCAACACAATATATATATATTTGCAGGCTATAACTCAAAGGGTTAGTACTTCTTTAACTATCTGATTTCATTCAATAAGCAATGCAATAGATACAATATGAAGTCAACGTTTTGTTAATTAACCTATGAAGGATTATCAATTCATTAATATCTATCAAGATGACCAAGCCAACAGTATATCCAATCAATAATTTGTTCAATAAATGCTTGACGTCATCATTCAATTGCTTATATTAAACTTTTGCTGCGTCAAGATGGGCTTATTTAACTATGACGTCAGCCTTTATTAGGTTAGCAGTGTTAGTTAGGGTTTCAAATTTAGGGTTTTAAATGGTTGTTTTGTACATTAGAGGCTCAACGTTGGAGGTCTAATCAGTGCCTTAGGGTATATGGAGTCAAAAGTAAGGGCACAAGGTCTCGGGAGGATGAAAACTTAGAGACTAGAGGGTAGGGTTCTATGGTGCTGCAAAGGCAGGGCCCTAGAATCAAAACCCTAGGGGAAAGAGGCTCACTCTGGTGTTGCTTAAGCAAGGTCTTGTGCTCTTTCCTCCTTCTCTAAACAAATTTGGCAAAACGGCTAGCTCAAAGTACAAATTTAAGGGAGAAAGTGTTGCAAGGGCAAGGCCTTCAAACCCTAGAAGGTGAAACCCTAGGTGTAGGCAATCTAGGCCTAGGACGTCTCCTCTTTTCAACTTTTGACTTCAATGCTAGCTTAGAAAAAGGAAGACAAGTGTAGCAACGACTAGGCTCTATCTTCTTTCTTCAATGGCTGAAAACTATTTCTCAACAAGGGGACATGTAACAATGACCTACTTGTGTGCTTGTTACCTAGGGTTTTAAATCAGCAATATAATAAGCAAATGTAAGAAATTATACCTACAACCATTCATTTAAGAAGTTTTGCATGAAAATTCACTTACATGTCATGAAGAAAGCACAAGCAAACC
>JASDQU010739168.1:273882-286996 GCA_032191745.1 Picea mariana
TGTGTTCTTCCGACTTTCATGGCTTATTATTGGCAGTCATAATCCCAACAAAATCTAAAGTTGCTAGCCTAGCCTAGCCTTTAGATTTTCTAGCGCAGTTAACAAGGGTTTGTGAAGAATCTAAAAATATGATGAACAAAACTATGATGGAAGATAAGCTTGATGGATCAAGCAACTTCAAGTTCCTGGAAGACAAGACTTTAGAGGAAAACTTATTATGGGTGATACAAAAAGGTTTGCTAGAGACAACTATTGATGAATGGAAGGAAGATGACGACAAGACAAGGAATCCAATAATCTACACAAGCTCTTACATTGAAGGGTCGGCTTCAAAATAACAAGATGACAAAAGGTGACACCATGACTACCTTCTTCATGAATATCTCAGAGGACAAAGATCAACCAAGTGCCATTGGAGAAATCATATCAACACCCTCAGGTATGCACTTGTATATATATTATTTGTATCATTGTCATGAGGGTAATTGTAGGAGGAAGGAACATTTTTGCTGAAGTCATGGATCCAGAGGGATCTCAGTGCATTCATAGGAACAACACATTGGAAGTGAAGACTCCAGGTTTGATTGTTGTAATTGTCATTCCTCTAACCTATATTTCTAAAGTTTTCTACATTACAAGTAGGTGTTGTAGCTGTGACAACAATCCTTAAATTGCTTTGATTCTAGAAATCTGCTTGTTATTCTCCTTTAGGAGACATTCTTGTGTTGGTTCTTTTTGTTTTCTTGTTCCAGATAGGTTAACAACAAAGGAAGATGTTTATCCTTCAGAGGGAATCACATGACTTAGAGGGAGTCAAAAATATTTGAGAAAGAGGAAGAATAGAACCATCATTGAGGAAACCAATGCAATAATGCATGATCATAATCCTTCTATGATTCTATGGGCAAAAACATGCATGACACAATATATGTTCAGAACAAGAGTCTTCACCAAACTTTGAAAAAAACATAACTCCTGAAGAAGCCTTCACCAAAGTGAAGCCTAAGATTGAACACTTCAGGATATTTGGGTGCCTAGTGTATTTTCATGTACCCAAAGAGAAAAAGTCCAAGCTAGATCCTTCAGGGAGAACGGATACATTTATGGGATAACAGTGAATCTTCGAAGACATTCCAGATCAACATCCCTGGTCAGATACAAATTGAGACAAGCAGAGATGTTGTCCTTGAAGAAGAGATAGCCTTTCAAAGATCCATAGAATCTCAGATGGAGATTGACAGTGAGACAATACCTTCTTCCCCTTCAACAGTTCAGAGGGAGACATACATTATTCCAGCTAATCCAGTTGCTCTAGTTTATATGTCCGAAGATATTGTAGTAGGGCATAAAAGGCCTACCTAGGCTTACTCTGCAGGATACAAAGAAACATACAAACCTCTCAAGGCACATCCCGAGAAAGCAAAAGAGATTTCCGAGCTATCCTTCAGTCATGAGCCACTTCATTGATTCTGAGCCTCCTTGTCTTGGAGAAGCAACAAGAGAACAAGTATGGCATCGATTGCATAACAGAAGAATACCAATATATCTTAAAGAATGATGTATAATATATTTTTCAGAGACTAGAAGGGAAGTCTGTGGTGACTTCCAAGTGGATCTATAAGATCAAGCATGCAGCTAATGGAAGTGTCGAGAAATAAAAAAAGATATCTATAGCCAGAGGATTCTCACAAACAGAGGGAGTTGTCTATGATGAGACACTTGATCCAGTAAGCTCGATACACTTCCATCTGTACTACCATCCATGAGTTGGAAATTATATCAGATGGATATATTCTTGATGAGTTTGGGTTTCAACAAGAGTGTTGCTGATCCAAACCTATATTATTGCAGTGTTGGTGACGAGTGTCTGATTTTGATGACTTATTCGTAAAGCCTCGTTGTTGGATACAAGTAAGCTTTGACTTCTAATTTCGAGATGAAGGATCTAAGTATGATGCACTACTTCTTGGGACAAGAAATATGACAGAGGATCGATGAGATTTTCCTGAGTCAAGGAAAATATACAACGAGAATATTAAAGGAGTTGAGTATGACAGAATGCAAATCCACGGTGATGGATTTGAAGAAAAATATTGATGATGATTCATATGAGACCGATCCATAACTGATTGGATCACTAATGTATATGGTTAACACCAAACTTGATTCATGATATCGAGTGAATGTACTTAGTGATTCCATGAGTCAACTGAGACAAACTCACTGGACAACAACAACACGTGTATTGAGATATATACGAGGCACAATTGGATATGGCCTGAGATATGCCTCCAATGTGAACTTGAGTTTGCAGGATATGCCGATACAGATTGAGCAGAGAGTACAGTGGACGGAAAGAGAACATCTGGTTGTTGTTTTACCGTGAAGGTTGTCATGGCTTCCTGGTGCAACAAGAAACAAAGCTTTGTGGCCTTGAATACCACAGAAGCAGAGTATATATCATAAAGTGTGCGAAGCAGTGCAACTTCATATACTTCTGACATATTTACTTGATCATGAGATGGATTCTATGATTATAACCAGAGCTGTGTGAAGCTATTTGAGAAACTTGTGTCTCATGATAGATCGAAACACGTTGAGATAACATACAATTTTCGGAGACATGATGCAGAGGAAAGAAATACACGTGTCGTACCTTCCTACACATGAACATATTGCAGACACCTTCACCAAACTGGCTTGGTG
Organism: Picea mariana; assembly: GCA_032191745.1. Classification (NCBI taxonomy): domain Eukaryota; kingdom Viridiplantae; phylum Streptophyta; class Pinopsida; order Pinales; family Pinaceae; genus Picea; species Picea mariana. The sequence goes on from JASDQU010739168.1 coordinate 276,589, forward strand.
AAGAATACCTCTCTAGTTGAGAGGGAGTGTTGATGACTACAACCAAGACAAAGTTCGAGTACTTTCGTGCGAGACTTGGCCTGATGGAGAATGCTTCCCTAGCTGAGAGGGAGTGTTGATGATTACAACCACGTGAGACATCCTCTAGGACACAGACTAATTGAGTCGACCTGAGAGAGAGCCCATGAGTTGAGTGTGTGGTTCCTATCTGAGATAGAATTGGAACATAGTGATGGCCTCCTATTTACAGAGAGTTGAGAAGAATTCTAGATGATTATCCTGTGTAACGTAGTGAGAAAGGAGATCTGTTGAGTTGGACGTGCCTGTGGCTGAGCAGAAGGTGAATGTGTGAATTCCCATAGAGCTGGGTGCATCGTCATGAGATAGAGATGAAGATGATGTATTATCCTCCTCTGAGTAAAGAGTTGAGATGATGAACTCCAGATGAATCTCCTGTGTAATGCAGTGGGAAATAATATCTGTTGAGTGGACATGCCTGTGGATGAGCAAAGGTGAACGTGATCCTAATGACTGAGCACTAGTGAGAGTGGTTCTCCCATGTAATGCAGTGAGATAGAGATATGGACATCCCTATGGATGTGGCCCTAGTGGCCGAGAACTAGTGGGTGTATGAGATCCCTTGATATATTGTTCAAGAGTCGGACCTGCCTGTAACCCTAAGTGTAATGTAAAGGGTACAGGTCGACCCCACCTTAATATAATAGATAATTAATGTAAAAGATAATTAATCTGGTTATTATTAATTATATTGTGAGTTAGAGAGGTCGACCTTGTTGTGCCTATAGACACTTCTGTTGACAGGTTTAGTCTAATATAAGTAAAGGTAAATTCCCCATTGAGGAATCATATCTGAAGTGTGAGTTTGAAAATTTCAGCAAGTACATCTCCTTGGGAAAAGTGCACACCTCTCTTGGGTGCTAGTCTTCTAGAGTTTGTGAGCACCCTTTTGTGTGCTAGGTGTTTATGGTGGTGGAGGTCTTTCTCTTGAATAGCAAAGGATTGGCTGGGTTTTCTTCCCTTGTTGAGAAGGGTTTCCCAAGATACTTCTTGTGTACTTGTGCATGGTGTTTCTTCTTGTGATCTTGGTTGCTGCAACAAATTGTCTATGGTTTAAGTAAAATTCTAAAATGAAATGAACTTCATGCTTAAGCCTAGCTTGTTGAAAAATCAACAAAAACTGCTTTTTTTAGTCGTATTTTTTATTTATCTACTTATAGGTTTACTCAAACAAAGTGTTACCAGAAGCACCCCCCTGCTCCCATGATCAGACCATGCTCTGAGTGGGAGTGTCCAGGAAACACCTCTCGGAGCACGCTCTCGAAAATCGAGAGTGCACTCTGGGCCATTTAAGGATGCTACATGCCCTTTTGGGAGAACCATGCTCCCTGGGACACTCTCGGAGCCTGGGAGCGCTCCCAAGGCACTCCTTAGCGCTCCCTAATGGTAATGTTAAATTCTTAAAGTAAAAGTTGACATTTCCTGAAAGATAAAAGAAATGCCAACTTTTACTTAAATTTTTTACATTACCATTAATTGTTTCAGGATGTTTGAGAGTGGTTCCAACCTCATCAGACTTCATATGGAGAAAGTAGAATTTTATATCCCATTCAAAATTCAACTGACATAATAGTTTTAAGGATTTAAGGATTGATGGGATTGCATCATTTTCATTGGGTTCTATCATGTATGCGGGTATGTGATTGGAATTGAATCAAGATCACCAAATATGTACCCCAATGTTGGTGGTGTTGATTGTTGAACTCCTTTGTCATGGCCTTTGCAAAAATGTACCCTTCACTTTGTTAAATTATAGAGATTGATTTAATATGCAGATTATTTCTTTAATTTATTCAACACTTTGATTCCAGCTTAATACATTTCAACAATACAGAACCATGTAGATCCACAAGCACACACATCAACAACACATATACCCTGGGGAAACCCTACACAGGGAGAAAAAACCCCAACAAACAATCTTATTTTATTGCAAATAATATTTAAGATTATGTATAATATGTTGACGACCTATCTCAACTAGGGGGTCAACTCCATATTCCATGAAGCTATGTACCTGATGGTGCAACCAAATTGAAGACTTACTGGTTCTAGAAGACATTTTTGGCCTCAACACTTCATTTTGTAATTGGAATTTCCGCTTCCCTGCGTGGGATTATAATGTAATGGGTCTGCATGGATCATATTGTAGCTTAGTTACCTAGGACTTTATTATAAGGGAAGTCTTTTCATCAAGTGTTTTTTCTACTCAAGTAATTAATTTGGCCTAACCAGCCTTTTTAATTACCCTTGAGTTTTTCACTCCCACAATAATCCTCTAAAGTGGTGAAAGACATTCTAATGATCGAGCCCTATGGGTGACTAGGGTCTAAGAATATTGTAAATGACCATGCTAGACATCTCTTAGAGTCTTGCGGAATTCCGTCGAGTCTTATTAGTTTTATTTTTTATTTTATTTTTTAAAATTACCTTAAAATTGATGTAAAAATGTAAAAACTTGGTCCTTGGGATTTTTGATAGGGGTATTTGTACTAAAGAGAAATGGAATGAGACTCCTTACACCTTTGGACCAAGTTTCAACTTAATTGGACAAGTTTTGCTAGGTAATTGTCCACAAGGAGTCCAAGTCAGGAAAAAATCAACAAATAATTGACTAAATTAAAAAAGCCAAAAATTGTAAAATGAGAAAAACGTTTTGAGAGAGAGTGGGAAAGGTTTCCTAACCTTTTTCCTAAGTTGGAAAAGTATTTTTCCACTTAAAATATCCCCCCTTGCTTAGCCAACAACTTAAATTAGTGTTCCCTTGCTAATTGACATGTGGGAATTAAAAAGTTTAAGTGAAAAAAGCCACCTAAACTCTAATTTCGCCCCCCTTGGTGTCTAACCTCATGTTTGACCATAGGAAAAGGTGTTTTCCCCCTTCCCTCACTCAACCCTCAAACCTTAACTCACTACCAAAACCCTAAAAGTGACTCTTCCTTGACTTTGTCTATTTCTCTTGGATGTGTGACACTTTAAACTCATCCAAGAGGAGTCTTTCCTCTCCCCCAAGTATAAAAGAATGCCTACCCCTCCCTCATTTCACATCTATTCTCAGTGTATTGTTACTATGCCAAAATCTCTCCTCTCCCACTCTTCTCTCTTGCTGTCTTTTGCTCTTTCTCTTCTCTCAAGCTTGTGGCAAGTATTTGCTCAAGCTTGCTACTGAATAAAGGAAATCTTTGGAGGTGTAATGTCCCTTTCCAAATAGGAGCTCCAAAGAGGAGGCTTAATGGTCTAAACCGCCCCGTTAGACTATATCCAGAGCCAGAAAGGGGTAAACAGGGTTACTAGAGGTCACTTCAGTCAAAGGTGTTATATTCAGAAAGTGACATTGAGCTAAAAGTGGCTAAAAGCGCTTTTAAGCCAATTTGAGCTAACAATAGAACAAACGAGCTAAAATTAGAAGTCAACAACGAATTAGGGTTTCGGGAAGCTATACGAGAAGGTTCAATGACCTAATTCATGATTATGTAGATTTTGATTTGTCATTGAGGAGAGAGGCACATCTTAGGAGAGATAGTTCAGTGGAATCTAGGAGGAAGACACCAGTTGGTTGATTTTGGTGTTACGAGACATACCTTAGTGACTGGGAATATCACACAGGTCTTCAATCATTCTTCAGCAACAGTTACACATGTTCCAGTAGCAAGAGCGCACTTATTTACGGTGAGGGCGCAACTTCTGATGAGGTTCGGTGGATCGACTTGTCCCATCTAGGGAGATTTCAGAGATTCCGCTCTGATCTAGTTGTGAGGAAGGCAAGGTGCATCTTTTGCCTAGTTCCTCGTCAGATTCTGACAGAGGAATCATCTAGGGCGCATTTTCCAAACATTGGGAGTGCAACACTTTGGGTGGACACATTCGGGGTTCCCGAGCGATCATCATATCAGATCCAGGGAAACCCTTCCAATCCATTTCGCAATAGGCCAAGGCGATCATTTTGAGAAACATCTCAACCGATTCCAATGGTGGAATCACTAGGGCGCATTTTTCCAGTGGGAGAGGGGCGCATTCCCCCAGGGGGATCCATCTGGGGTCTAGATACTCCAATAGAGGGGCCGACCAATCACCAGGACTCAGAGCTAGAGCAGGGCACACCATTTGGGATAGTTTCCAGGCCATTCCGAGAGGTTTAGCCACCAGGGAAAACTTTTCGGACTTGCAGCAGTTATCGTGCGAGTTTCCATAGTTCCATATCATCCATTGATCATGCAGTGCTCATCTATTATTGGGTATTATCATTTAGTTTGTTTATTGTATTTCGGCTAAGATCCTTTTGTCRTTTGATCTAGCTGAGTGATTCWTTTTTATTCAACCGCTTTCGTCATTGTACTCACAAATATATCATAATATAAGATTTACAGTCTTTTGTCTCATTTATCATGTATATCGTCATTTATATGYTGTAACAATGAATTATCTAYAATAGATACATTAGATTATCAGTGTTTCCCAGACTAGCCAAGTTAGGAACATTACAATGGTATCAGAGCTTTAGTCCTGCCATCCTGTGACTAAAGACGATGGGTGCAGCAGAGGACCTAGGGGGTCGTGAGCACGTAGGTGACGAATATGTCACTTACAACATATGCAAGGAGGGAAGACCTAGATCTGATTTTCCCTCGTTTCCTACCAGCTCAGAGGAAGAGGAAGATGCACATAGGGAAGCAGAGAGAAGGGTAGAGTGAGAGGCTAAGCGTGAGGCGAAGATGATGTTAGGAGACAAATATGAGAGACCAGAGGGAAGTGGTAAGGCCCCCATGGACCCATAAGAAGCCTTCATGTAGTTACTCAACAATGTGGTAGTCAATCAACAGGCCATGACTCAGTCCTTGGCGTAGATGGTCGATAGACTAGCCATAGTGGGCACCCCGGGCACACAAGTCCCACATGCAGCATAGGGGAACTCAGGGGCAGGCAATAKACCCCAGTCTCCTACTCCCACGTACACCTCTTCGAGTAGGATTCACAGGCCATTGTTCCCTAGTTTCCAGAGGGCACCCTCAGTAGCAGCACAACATCTGATAACAGAGAGGCCGCCCACTCAAGTGGAGGACATTGCAGAGTATAGGAGGGAGTATGCAACATTGGGCCATGACTTCCATCAGGACATGACCCTGGTTGAGTATTGTGGACTCAGACTCAGGAACTTCCCTAGAGAGCCACATAGAGGAGGACAACAACAACAACAACATGGGAATAATATTGATTTCATTCAGAAAGTTGGTAATCTCACCATACCTTCTTTTGATGAATCGTCCAAATGCACCACCAGAGCTTGGGTAAAAAATCTAGACACATACTACAAGCTCAATCAGATGACCAAGATTGAGGCCATCAGTTTCGCTACCCTACACTTGGAGGGTGAGGCACATGAGTGGTGGCATCATGGATTGGTGGCGTTGGGTCACAATCACTTCACCTCCTATAGGGAGTTCAGAGAGAGACTCATGGATAGTTTTGAAAAGAGGGATCCTGAGATCCACTTCAGGGATCTATCCCAGTTGAGACAAATTGGCAGAATAGAGGAATTCATCACGGAGTTTCAGCGGGTAGCAGTGGCAGTGACATATATATAAGAGCCCAGGATGATCATGTTATTCATAGAGGGACTCACAAAGACTTTGAGAGGATGGGTGAAGGCATACAGGCCTCACACCTTGCAGGATGTCATCCTACGCACTTGAGATTTGGCAGACTCAGTGCCAAAGACTAAACCCTTTTCCAAACCATTCATAGCACAGAAGGATCGAGACATGAAGCCATTCCAGAGAGAGTGGAAGGGAAAGGAGAAGTTGGATGATGAGACGAGGCATGAGCTTATGAGGAAGAAGCTTTGCTTCAACTGCAGAGACCCTTGGGTCCCAGGCCACAGGTACATGGGAAATGGAGAGATTCATTATATTTAGGTGGCAACAGACAATGTGGACAGTGAGGAGGAGGAGCAAGACAATGGATCCACTAGCTTAGAGGAGGAGTCAACACAGGAAGAGGAGCAACCTCCCCGTAGATCACTGACACCTGCAGGGGCCCACCCACCGTTAGTTCCACAGCCTCCTCAACAGGCTAACAGTCCGAAACCAGCAAAGGGAGGAGTCATAACGACCCTTTCTAGGATTCCCAGGTATGATACCCTCTGGATTAGAGGGACTATTCAGGGGCAATGAGAAATCACCCTGATAGATGGTGGGGCCACCCACAACTTCATTGACACTTCATTAGTATCGAGATGGGCACTTTAGGCAGAGGAGTTTGAGGGGTTTGATGTTGCAGTAGCAGATGGCCATACAGTGGAGTGTCTAGATAGAGTTACAGACTTGGAGATAAAGTTAGACAACTACACAATGAGAGACACATTTTATGTGGTTGACCTATCTGACATAGATGTGGTATTGGAAGTCCAGTGGATGATCACCTTGGGAAAAATCACCACTAATTACCAAACCTTGGAGATGGGGTTCAACGATCGTGACGTGAAGAAGGTTGTTCTGAGAGGCATGTCAACAGGAGCACCGAGGACAGTTTCGGCCAAGAGGATGGAGAGGATATTCAGACATGGGAAGGTAGCATATGTCACAGAGTGCTTGATCACTACGTGGAAGGATTTAGAGGGTCAACAACAATATCATACATAGAGCAGTAATTTGTTGGGACGACATCAACATGTTTTTGGGTCGATTCCACCAGGGAGATCACCTGACAGGGGGTTTGAGCACACCATTGAGTTGGAGGAGGGTCCAATATTATCACACCCCCCTATCATCATCCTAGGAGATTCAAGGATGAGATAGAGAAAGCAATTAAGGAAATTCTAGCGATGCGACACATCAGACTGAGCAACAACTTATTCACATCTTCAGTTGTCTTAGTTATGAAGAAGGATGGTACCATGAGGATGTGCATTGATTATCGGGCCTTGAACAAGAAAACCATCAAGAACCGATATCCTATCCCTCGCATTGATGAGCTGATGGATGAACTGCATGGGGCAGTTTTCTTCTCAAAGATTGATCTATGCTCTGGGTATCATCAGATCAACATCCGAGAGCAGGACATAGAGAATACAACATTTTAGTGTCACTTTGGACATTTTGAGTTTCTGGTTATGCCATTTGGGATAAACAATGCAACAACCACATTTCAGTCTTGCATGAACCACATATTGAAGGATTAGTTGAGGAAATCAGTCTTGGTTTTCTTCGATGACATCTTGGTCTACAACAAGAGATGGCAGGGGCATATGAGGCACTTAGATGAGGTTTTGAGCATCATGGAGGTGCAATCACTATATGCCAAAGAGTCCAAGTGTGAGATCGGTATGGAATAACTACTTTACTTGGGCCACATCATCAGTGCAAAGGGGGGTACATGTACACCAGGAGAAGATCAGAGSCATTCTGGATTGGCCAACGCCCAGGAACGTGACAGAGTTTAGGAGCTTCTTTGGGCTATGCGGCTATTACAGGCAGTTTGTTCRGGGTTTTTCTCAKCTTGGAGCACCATTAACGGATCTCACCAAGCATGGGGCTTTCCGCTGGATCAATGAGTCACATAAATCTTTTGATCACATGAAGGAAGTCATGGGCACATGTATAGTGTTAGCATTACCAAAMTTCACTCTGCCATTCGTATTAGAGTGTGATGCATCYGGCAAGGGTATCGGGGCAGTTTTGATCTAGGGAGGACACCCCATCGTATTCGAGAGCAGGAAGCTCAGTCAACCCGAGAGGTTGTAYGCCATCTATGACAAGGAAATGTTGGCAATCATGCATGCCTTGACCTAATTTAGACAATATTTGGTGGGCAACAAATTTGTGGTCAAAACAGATCACAACAACTTGAAGTATTTCCTTGAGCAGAAGAACCTCAGTGAGCGCCAACAAAAATGGGTGACGAAGGTACATGCATTCAACTTCGACATAGAGTATKTCAAGGGRAAGAAGAACATTGTGGCCGATGCACTATCGAGGAGACCTGCAACATGTTSTTTGATGTATATTTCAACAGATTGGAAATCCCACTTGTTAGTGGAATATTCCAAGAACAAGTTCTCTTGTGAGGTTATGGATGGGAAGATATAGGATGACAAGTATAGGGTCATTGACGATATCATATTCTACAAGGATAGAGTCTACTTAGTGCCAGATTCGGGGCTCAAAAAGAAGATCCTCACAACAGTTCATGATTCATCACTAGCAGGCCATCAAGGGTTTTTCAAAACCTACAGACAAATCAAGGAGAGGTTCTCATGGAAGGGCCTCAAACAGGACGTTATGATACACATTAGTGAGTGTGTGACTTTCCAGCAGAACAAGTCAGAGCATACTCTTCCAGCAGGGCTACTCCAACCACTTCCCATTCCTGAGTAGAAATGGGAAAGTATATCGATGGACTTCATCACAGGCCTACCCAAGGTCCAGGGTAAGGACTATATCTATGTAGGGGTCAACAAGTTGACCAAGTTTTCTCACTTCTATGCCATACCGCCAGAGTACAACACAGTTCAGGTAGCTGAGTTATTCTTCAAGGAGGTCTTCAGACTTCATGGGTTGTCGAGGAACATCATTAGTGACAGGGATAGTCGGTTCATTGGGAAATTCTAGAGGGAGTTGTTTAGATTGGTGTGGACAGAGTTGACACCCAGCACGAACTATCACCCTCAGACAAATGGGCATACCTGTTAAGGTTTAAGCTATTATTATGTTTCTTTTCAATTCGCTAGATAACCATAGCATACATAGGATCACTGAGAAATACACAATCACAAGAGACACATCATTTATCCTGAGAAACCCTCATGGGGGAGATAACCCAACAAAAGTTTCCTTAATATAGATAGCCAATACAATGCTAAGAGATAACTCAAATAATACAGAAATTCCTCGCCCAAGAATGTGCCTCTCTCTCTCTTCCTTCTTCTCCAACTGCAGCTCCGAACTTGTGCTCTGATGAACAAGTGAGTGAGTGAACAAATGAGGCATTGGACTCTCTTATTTATACAATCTCGCAGGTGTGAACTGAGGTGTCTTTTCAATGATAGAGCTGACTTCTCATTATGGGTGGTTATAACCACTTTAATATATTATGGGGGCCGACTTCTTATTTTGCCTATTACAATTAGGGTTTGACCAATCCGCAAAAGGGGATTTGGTCATTTACAATACCCGACATGATCAATCTGAAAAAAGGGGATTGATCTAATGAATAATACATCAATAATAAATAGAATACTCTTTGCAGTTACATTATTTCAACAAGACCGAGATCGTCAACAAGTGGGTTGAAGGGTATTTGAGGAACTATGTAGGTGGAGAATATAGGATATGGGTCAAGTGGCTACATTTAAGAGAGCATTTCTACAACACCACTTTCCACGTGTCCATTGGTATGACACCCTTCTGAGAATTGTACGGATATGATGCTCCCACTTTGGTAGACTTGGTTTTCGGGTAGAGAAGAGCTCCCAAGGACAAGGATTGGATCACAAAGAGTCAAAAGATTCTCAAGTTGTTGAAAGAGAACCTGTAGACGACACAGAACCGACAGAAGATGAGTGTGTATTGACGCAGGATAGAGCACAACTTTGAGGTTGGGGATATGGTTTTCTCGAGACTCCAACCTTACCGACAGTCATCTTTGAAGAAGAGTGGGTCCGAGAAGCTGAAGCCCAAATTTTATGGCCCTTACAGGATCATGCGCCAAGTAGGAGAGGTTGCTTATGAGCTAGAGCTTTCGTAGGGGAGAAAGATTCATAACGTGTTCCACATATCTTTCCTCAAAACGACAGTGGGACAATTCATCAACACATCAGAGGAGCTTCCCCCATTGGATGAGGAGGGACAGTTGGAGTTGGTTCTGGAGGAGGTATTGGAGTTCCCGGTGAAAAACCTGAGGAACAGGGTCATCGCAGAGTGTTTGATCAGATGGAGAGGGCTTCCAGTAGAGGACACTACTTGGGAGAGCGAGCAGGTGTTGCAACACCCTGGATTGGTATTGCTTGAGAACAAGCAATTTTGGGAAGGGAGGACTGTAATGCCCCTTTCCAAATAAGAGCTCAAGAGAGGAGGCTTAATGGTCTAAACTGCCCCGTTAGACTATAGCCAGGGCCATAAAGGGGTAACCACAGTTGCTAGAGGTCACTCCAGTCAAAGTTGTTATATTCGAAAGTGACAATGAGCTAAAAGTGGTTAAAAGCACTTTTAATCCAATATGAGCTAAAATTACAAGTCAACAACGAATTAGGGTTTCGGGTGTTAAGGTTTAAGCTATTATTAGGTTTCTTTTCAATTCACTAGATAACCATAGCATAGATAGGATCATTGAGAAA
>JASDQU010739168.1:314664-330459 GCA_032191745.1 Picea mariana
TCGTCACCCATTTCTGCTGGCGCTCACTAAGGTCATTCTGCTCAAGGAAATACTTCAAGCTGGTGTGATCTGTTTTGACCACGAATTTGCTGCCCACCAAATATTGTCTTAATTTGGTCAAGGCACACATGATTGCCAACATTTCCTTGTCATAAATGGAGTTTAACCTCTAGGGATGACTGAGCTTCTTGCTCTCAAATACAATGGGATGTCCTTGCATCAAAACTGCCCGATACCCTCGCCGGATGCGTCACACTCTAGTACAAATGGCAAAGTGAAGTCTGGTAATGCCAACACTGGACAAGTGCCCATGACTTCCTTCATGTGATCAAAGGATTTTTGTGATTCATTGGTCCAGATGAAATCCCCATGCTTGGTAAGATCCATCAGTGGTGCTCCAAGCTCAGAAAACCCCCGGACAAACCGCTTGTAATAGCTGCACAGCCCGAAGAAACTCCTCAACTTCGTCACGCTCTTGGGCGTTGGCCAATCCAGAATGGCCATGATCTTCTCCTGGTGTACCTGTACCCTCTGTGCACTGATGATGTGGCCCAAGTAAAGTAGCTCTGTCATACCGAATTCACACTTGGACTCTTTGGTGTATAGTGACTGCGCCTCCATGATGCTCAATACCTCGTCCATGTGCCTCATATGCTCCTGCCATGTCTTGCTATAGACCAAGATGTTGTCGAAGAAAACCAAGGATGATTTCCTCAACTGATCCCTGAAGATGTGGTTCATGCAAGACTGAAATGTAGCTGGTGTGTTGGTTAGCCCAAATGGCATAACCAGGAACTCGAAATGTCCAAAGTGACATCGAAATGTCGTCTTCTCTATGTCCTGCTCTCGGATGCTGATCTGATGATACCCATAGCGTAGATCAATCTTCGAGAAGAAAACTGCCCCATGCAGTTCATCCATCAACTCGTCAATGCGAGGGATAGGATACCGGTTCTTGATGGTTTTCTTGTTCAAGGCCCGATAATCAATGCACATCCTCATGGTACCATCCTTCTTCAGAACTAAGACAACTGAAGAAGCGAATGGACTGCTGCTAGGTCTAATGCGTCCCATCGCTAGCAATTCCTTAATTTCTTTCTCTATCTCATCCTTGAACCTCCTAGGATGATGATAGGGTGGGGTAATCATAGGTTTGGTCCCCTCCTCCAACTCAATGGTGTGCTCAAACCCCCTGTCAGGTGGTCTCCCTGGTGGAATTGACCCAAAAACCTGCTGATGTTGTCCCAACAAGTTCCTGATCTCTCTATGATACTGTTGTCGACCCTTTGAATCCTTTCACGTAGTGATCAAGCACTCTGCGATATATGCTACCTCCCCATGTCTAAATATCCTCTCCATCCTCTTGGCCGAAACTGTCCTATGAACACCAGAAAGGGTCACTATAATTCCTCCCTTTGCTGGTTTTCGTCTGTTAGCCTACTGAGGAGGTTGTGGAACTATCGATGGGTGGGCCCATGCCGGTGGAGGTGGTCTACGGGGAGGTTGCTCCTCTGTCGGTGCTGACTCCTCCTTTGAGCTAGTGGATCCACTGTCATGCTCCTCCTCCTCATTGTCCACATTGTCTGCTGCCACCTCAATATAATGAATCTCTCCCTTGCCCATGCACTTGTGGCCTAGGACAAGTCGATCCACTGAACCGCCTCAGAAGTTACGCCCTCACCCTGAATGAGTGCGCCCTTGCTGCTGCAACCTGCGAAACTGCTGCTGAAGATCGATGGAAGATCTGTGTGACCTCCCTGGTGACTAGGGTGTGTCTCTCGACACCGAAATCAACAACTGGTGTATTCCTCTTGGAATCCACTGAGCTACCTCTCCTGAGATGCGCCTCTCTCCTCAATGACAAGTCAAAATCTACATAATGATGAATTAGGTCACTGAACCTTCTCTTATAGCTGTCCGAAACCCTAAATCGCTGTTGACTTCTAATTTTAGCTTGTCTTTTCTATTTTTAGCTCAAATTGGCTTAAAAGCGCTTTTAGCCACTTTTAGCTCAATGCCACTTTCCAAATATAACACCTTTTATTGGAGTGACCTCTAGGAACCCTGTTTACCCCTTTCTGGCCCTGGCTATAGTCTAACGGGGCAGTTTAGACCATTAAGCCTCCTCTCTGGAGCTCCTATTTGGAAAGGGACATTACAGTAATGGATTCCTTGCTATGTTGCATTGGTTTTAAAGATGGGGGAACGATGGGGATAGGGGGACGCGTCCCTAGGATGGCTAGAGCACATGAATTTTTCAAGGGACGACGGGTTGGGGACGACAATATATATATATATATTTTAGAATTCACCATAAACATGTGTAGTTGCTTCAATCTTGTAAGCATAACAAGCTATACTACATGCTATTATGAACATCCTTTATACTTGCCAATTTTGGAAAAGCTCGAACAATTTAAAAAAGGACCGAGTGACATTCTATTATTCGCTGCTAGACATTAGCAAAATAACATCAAAACTTAAGTGAGAATTGTCTCTATAGCATCTTTTCTTCTTCATATTTCTTGTTAATGATGATTATGTTAAAACATAAAAGGCATTCCCTTCTCAATAGGTTTTGCAGATTTTTATTGTTGTGTTGAAAACCACTATAAAACACTTTAGCTCTGTAGATTCATATTTCAGATCATGAAGGTGATTGAATAGGAATTTATTCAAACATTTAGTATCCAATCCAAGTAACTACTATCTGATTGTTTTCACAATGCTCGAGGTTGGGATGGTGGAAACACTAGACTTGAATGACTCCTAGAAACCCATGTACAATATGTAAAAGCTAAGATGCCTAGAAAAATTAGAAGAGCAAGAGAAATAACCACAAGGATCAACCCTTTGAAATGTCGCATTTCCTATTTTTTTGACATGGATGCTTTGCTTGTTGTCATTTTGTTGCTGAAAATACACTATTTAAATTACTAAAAACCCAAATTGAAACCCATCATACAAAACCCATGTTTTGAGCTGCAACTTGTACAACAGATTTAGATTTAGTGCATACAAAAATAATGGATGGGAAAAATGATCATATTGTCCAATCATCAATTTCCATGATTGTCAAAACTGAAGATATATGCCCGGAATATCCCCAAAATCTGCCCAGAAAATCACTGAAATCTGCCCAGAACATCCCCAAAATCTGTCTGGAATGTCTTGGGGATGACCAACAAGTCACCAAGTCCCCAATGAAGTCCTCAACAGCTTGGGGATGTTTCCTAAGGGTCCCCAAGTCCCTGAAACGATGGAATGGTGGGTACGCTGGTTTTTTTGGGGGTGATGGGTCTCCATGCAACATAGCTTCCTTGCAAAGATCCATGTCCTCATAAAAGAAACCCATACAAGGATTGTCACCATCAACCATGCAGAGAACATCAAAAATTGGACCACACATTTTTAAAACTTTGTTAACATTTTTCCAAAAGCTATTTCTTAGCATTATTTGTGCCACATTTTTTCCCTTTGATTCTTTTGAAATGTGAGATCTCTCCCACTTAGTACTGCAAAAAACAACTCTTAGGCTTGTTTTTTCCTCAAAAAATCTTTTTAGAGTAACAAAAATGTGGCAAACTTTGTATCACAAGGCCTCAACAACTCTCTAGATGTATTTTTCTTATATATTCTCAAAGTAAGACGATGGTTAATGATAAAGTTTGCAATTGTTTTTGCTCTACAGATTGGCTCATTAACCAATGGAAATTTGGCTAAATCGCGCAACAATAAATGCAAGTAGTGAGTTGCACAAGGGGTCTATTGACCGCCCATTTAGCATCGGTGGTCAACTCATGTGCCATGAAGAGATGTATCGTCAGATGCAGTATGGTTAAAGACTTTTGGTTCTACAGGGCTGTGTTTGTCTCAACATTTATTTTTGTATTTGGAATTTCCGCATCCCTGCATGGGTTAATAATGTAATAGGTCTGCATGAGTCATGTCTAGGTCAGTTACCTTGGGATCAGTTCACTGGGAGATTTCCGTTCACCGAGGGTTTTTTATCCTCAGGATATCAATGGGTTTTTCAGCTTTACTGATTTCCCTTGAGTTTTTCCCTCACACTTTACATATGTCCTCCAAAGTGGTGAACGACGTTCCAGTGGACTTATGTTTTGGTAACTATATAGGGAATTCATTGTAAATGACCATGCAAGACATCATAGAAAGTTTCGCGGAATTCCGTCGAGTCTAGGTTAGTTTTTTTTATTAATTAATTTTTAGTTAAATTTCCCTAAGTTTGGAGGTTTAATTATTTAATTAATTAATTATTTTTGAGCAATAATTGTAAAAACTGGATCCTTGGACTTTTGATAGGGGTATTTGTGCTCAAAAGAAATGGAATAGAACCTCCTACATCCTTGGACCAAGTTTCAGCTCGGTCGGACAACTTTAGCCATGGTTCAGTCCACCTAGAGTGTCAGTCAATCTATAACAACAATTTTAATTGCTAAAGTCTAAACATGGCAAAATGTAAAATTGTAATAATGAGTTAGATGATGTGAAATGTTGAAATGATGGTTAGAGAGAGACCCCCTAAGCATAACGTTAGCCTCCCAACCCTTTTCAACCTTGTCTAGCCCCTTTTCCAACCTCCACACTCAAAAGTTGCGCCCCCCTAGGGGGATTGACGTTTTTCATTTTTTAATTTTATTGTGACTTGGGTGTGGACCCCTCTCCTATTCTTTCACTTCATTTAACCTTCTTATCATCCCTAGTAGTGATCCTTATCACTCCACGTCACCCATACTTGAGTTTGGGTTGATTTTTGACCAAAGGGAGTGCTCTCCAAGAAAGTTACGCCCTCCTTTTTCCCTCTCCAATAAAAGTTACGTTTTTTTTATTTGAGATGACTCTTCACCTTGCTTTGGCACGGATCCCATGCCTCTCCATGAGCCTTTGTGTGATCCCAACACCTGACACCATATCCTCACCTTTCATCACCTTCTCCTCATCCCAAGAGGTGCGCCCTCCAAGAGTGGTGCACCCTCCCTCATCTAGAAACTCCACAAATAATTAATAAAAAAATATTTGAGTCTCTTCACATCCTTTGGCACGAATCCCACACTTCCTACATGCCATTAGATCTATCTAATTAATTTTTCTATTTTTCTACACCCTAGATCTATTGTGCAAGCCCTAGGAGGTGTGCCCTAGCCTAGAGATCTACTCTATTGCTTGGTGGTGGACACTTGGCTTAGATCCAAGAGAGGTAGGTTTGCTTCTCCAAGTATAAATGGATCTCTTTTCTCTCTCCCAACTCACCATATCTTGAGCTATTGTTATGCTACTTGATTTACAATTCACTCTCTCTCTCTCTCTCTTGTCATTTCCATTTCACTTCATTCTTGCTCTAGGGTTTTGGAGTATTCCTCTCCAAGACCACTTCTTTTGGTAGTAATATTTGGAAGCTTTGAAGGACAACAATAAGGGTAATGCGTATGCTTGTCATTCTTATGTAATGGAGGTAATGATGTTTAATGTTCTTTCTTATTTCATGCAACACTAGATCTTAGGTAAAGTGTTATCTAAGTAGGCTTAGTAGTGCGTATGCCTATTAGTCTATAAATCTTGACGTGTGATGTAAATTGAAGTGTTGTTTATTATCATTGCATCAATGTTTTGTCTCTTGTGTGCTTGAGTTTGGAAGAGTATTGCAGGTTCACTTTCAAAGCTCCATTGGGAACTCCTTCTAGAAGGGAAGGGTCACTTGTAGCTTCTCACACTCCAACTATCTAGATCTATTACCTTGCTCTTTATTGCTGTACATCCATATCATTTTTCAGCTAGCATATATTGGTTTAGATAGGTCAAAATAATTTAAAATCTATATCTTGTCTTGTGGAAAGTTCTTGTCCCAAAGGGGCAAGGGTCTCCTTAACATTGTTTGGTTGTGTGTAGCCATCCTAGCAAGAAGACTTTGCTGTTTTAACAGGTATATCAGATCTGATAGGAGGCTTTTGGCTGCCCCAAAGTGACACACACAACACTACAAAACCCCTTGGGGAAATTTGGTAGCTATCTCTTACTCTTCCCTTCATTTTTCTAGCTTAGAAGTGCACTTTTCTCTTTTATTTGCTTGTTTGTTTGAGCTTGAGGTGTAAGAGGGGAAGTGGTACAGCCTCCCCTCTTCTTCAAGCTTGTGGGTAGGCAAGATGTGGGTAGATCTAGCTTTTTCCCTTTATTCTTTTGAGTTTTCTTTTAGCTTGGCCGCAAGGTTTAGAAGGTGAGGGCACCTTCTCAACCTTGATGTGGGTATTTGCTTGGTTGTTTATAGATTAGCTTGTAGTTTAGTTTGCTATTTAGTTTACTTTCTTTCTTGCTCATATCTTGCTAAGTTTGCCCTAATAATAAGATCCAAGAACACTCAAACTAACTAAGACAAGATAACTAATAATCTACCTAGTTGGGAAAGGAACCCCCCAAAGAGGTAGAGATAAGTGTTAATGCTTTATTTCTCATGTGATGTGATTGATCTAAATGGTTTAATGTCTCTAATGCTTATGTTTTAGATCTAATCTTTCATATTAAGCCCATTGGGCAACACACTTGATAATTGCTTTTGATCTAGCTTAATTTTTTTCATTCAAGCTCTTAATCTCTCTTAAGCACATATTCTACTTTCATGCTTAATATCTCTCTAAGTGCTTAACATATAAGGTGATTATCGTATTCATTGCTTAATATCTATTGGTAGCCACGTCTTGGGCTTAAATTGTGTTGAATGGTTAACTTGGCAAACTCATAAATTTTCTTCCTTCATCTCTTAAGGCAAGCTGTTCTTGCCATTGGATCTACTATCTCTAATCAAACTAATGTTGATGTGCATGTGATAAATCTCATTTTCTTTTCAGCTATCTCTTTACTTTGCTTCTTATGTGTTGATATATTTCATTGTTAAACCTTAAGCAACACATTTTTGAGCAAGTTCAGTTTCGGCCATCTCATTATTTTGCACTTTTAAAGTACCTTAAAACTTTCAAAACACTCTTTTAATCACCTAAAAGTCTACCTAACTGTTATACATACTTAATAGACTATTTTAGGGTACCTTAGACCACCATCTCCACCATCTAAAACGGGTTTGAGGAAAACAACGGAGGGTCGTGGCAGGGGACTGTCCCGTAGCGCTCCAGGTGGGTGTCCTCTCCGGGAAGTACTCTTACTGTCAGGTCTGACTGTGGAAGCTAGGGTGGGCCTCGTTGCCTTACTATCTTGAGCACCCGACAGTTATTTGGCAACATGAGGAGGAGGCTTTGGTGAAAGCCAATAAAACTTAAAATTCTTAAGAAAAGCCTAATTATTAAACCCTTGGCCAAATCTAATAATACTTGGTGGGCTTAATAATAAAAAGTGTAAATTGTCTTCAATATCTTCATAATAATTGTGCTTAACTCTCCTATGTAATCTTGTTGATGAAGTAGTGTATTGATGATAATCTTATGCAAATGGTGATGTGACTTGATGCTTTGATCTTCTATATCCTGCACACATTGAACAAATACTTGGTTAGATTGTTGTTGTAATCTATCATTCTTTAAGTTGTAAATCTTGTAAGTAAATGTACATGGTTTTCTTTTATTGAGTTATTCTTTTGTAAAACTGTTTGTAACTTGTAATATTTTGTAAAGAACCACCCTTTAACATAGTTGACCCCTTGCCCAATTTCTAGGCACTAGTCTTAGTTGACCTAGGGAAAGGACTTGACTTTCATGCTAACCCTTGCACATTGCATGGTTGCCTTAGCATCTTAGGATTACAATCCCCTCTAACCTTAACAAATTAAAATTAACTCCTAGAACTTAACTCTAACTCATCTAGCAACTAAGGTCTACCCCCTTTGGCTTCCCTAGGAGTAAGCCTAGACGGAAGAGGTTCCGGTCAAAGTGACAGCGTGGGCTGTGAACCTAGGCATTGTACCTCCAAGGACACACTAAGTGAGCTGAACTCAAGCTCACGTTTGCAAGTGTGTATAAGGACGGCAACAGGTTCCTCCAATAAATGCTTGTATACTTCTCCATAGTCATCTTTCCTGCACCAACATGTTTGAGGCATTATTGGTGACAACTTGGACAACATTTTTCTCCCCAATCCCTTGAATTGCTTTGTCCAAAATTCCGAAAATAAATTTTGTTTTCTTCCCTTGATCCATTGCATTAACTGCCTTAAAAAAATAACCCTTGAGGGCAGTAAACAAGCCCATTAATGAATGGTCAATGACACAAATTTGACCAACCATCACTCAAAACTGTGCAACATGTATCCTTCCAAGACTGTTTAATTTGAGCAAACTTGGTTGTCACTCTATCCTTTGTTTTCTTTAGCAAAGTGGTCCTTAAAGCCTTGGATTCAGGAGGAACGTACCCCTTGCCAAAATCAATGGCCTTCTTGAATGCATGATCAAAATATGGACTTCTGTCCACAGTGAATGGAATTGCACATGCATAAAAAATTTCGTAATAGCGTCGACATCTTCTTGTCTCTCTACATGTTTTCAAAATTGATTTAATGTTGAGGTTCCACCTATTTTTGCTGGGGTAGAACTTGAGCCAACGATGCTTGAGGTGAAAGAAGAAATGGTGGTTGAAGAAGACATGGCGATCTCCCTTAGAATTTGTTGCCTATTCATTTTCTGTTTTCCCTTTTCTGCCTTTGATTTGTTATAGTCTTCCTCCATTGCATCTTTATGCTCATTAGATATTTTTTTGCATCCTTCCACACCACCTCCACTTCCATTACTGATACTAAGGAGGTGGTCCACTGCTCTTGTTACAGAACCACTAAATGTATTCCCACATAACTGACAGACAAGATCTTTACTTGTTTTCTTGACATGTTTGCATGCCTTAGTAGTTGATTTTGGAGGTGCCATTTGATTAAGGTTTTGCATTTTTATTTATTTTTTGGCTTACAGTAATCAGATTTTAAAATTAAAGTCTAAAGAGAGAAGATTCTAAGTTCTAAAAAATGCACATTAATTCAATACAAAATGCATTGGAAGGCTGATTGTGCTTTGCTCATTGCTCACTGATGTACCTTGCTTTGCTCACTGTTGGTTTTTGTTGTTGTTTGCTTGTGTTATAGACGATGTGTGAAAGCTTGCAGCCTGAAGACAGAAAAACATACGTGATCTCAACTCTCCTATTGCATACCAATGTTGAATTGCAACAAATCCATGTGGATGAGTAATTAGCAACTTGGAAAGGCAAAAACATTACACTCTTCAGCATTCATATCCCTTTCCAAGATAATGTTTGCATGAGGTAGGTTACAGTGCATCATAGACATATTCAACATTGTGTTTTCTAACAAATCAAGGTGCTACATTGTAGGCAATTGATGGTTAAATGGTAAACTCTTAACCTAGAATCACCTGTGCTCGCCGCTTATACCTGCCCACTGTGCAGTGTGATGGTGCTGCCACACTGCAAACACTTGCAAAGTTGCAGACTGCAGTGTGAGGCACAATGCACCATGGTTGAGATCTCAGAACGCTCGGATGAGTCACGATGGAGGCTTTAGGAATCGATGGAGGTGGGTCGTGGCAAAGAAGAATACAGTATGGAAGTGGAACATGAGTGGCAACTTAAAACTTAGGTTTTATTTTTTATTTTTTAATTTTAAACCCTAAGATGAACTAGATCGAACGAAATCCACATTCAAACGAACTTCAACAAATTGTTTTAGGTTCGAGTTCGAGTTTGTGTTCGTCTTGAAGTTCGCTATTAAATTCTATGAACTTCAATGAAGAAGTTCAATTTTTTTTATATTTGGCGAATTTCAAACTTCATCATTGAAATTCGTTGAACCCAGTGACTTAGCCTTCACTCCATAGCCTTAACAATCTTACCTTAGGGAAAGCCTCCCTTGTGTTGGAGAAGAGCCGAGGTGACAGTGGAAAGCCTTCCTGAGTTACATAAATCTATCATCATGGTGCTTGGGACTTCACACTTTTGTGGGTGATAGATTTTGTTGTAACAAGACGTAAGAGCATATGTTTTTGGTAGGAATTGTAGGATCTTGGTGCTTGTGCTTAGGAGTGGTGGCCTCTTGCTCAGGAGTATGGTTTTCTCACCTTTGATCGACTCTCGATCATGGAGTTGTGAACCTTTATTCCGAAGTCTGAGTTGTTGACGATGAACATTAGTACTTCTGGACCATTTTTGCGAGATTGGGGGTGGAGCTTTGGCCCCTTGCTTCATCAGTATGATTTTTGTCTCATGTATGAGGTACTTCATCAGAGACATCTTCTTTCCCCGATTCTTAATGCACGATGGGTAGCTAAGGATCTGAAGGAACGATTGACTCGTTGTCTTCACAGTGTTTGGGCGGTGCATCTTCCCTATAAGTTCCGATTTTTTGCATGGTTGGTCATATATTGGGGGATTCCTTCCAAGTCTAGGTTGGCGAAGAGTGGTCTCTCGGATGATCTTTGCCTTGTTTGTCAATGCTTGGAGAATGTCAAGCACATTTTCTGGGAGTGTCAGTTCACTAAGTAGTGTTGGGATTTGTTTGAGGCTCAACATGATGTGTTACTTTAGGGTAGGGTGCATTGGCGTGTTGCTTTATTCGGTGATGGTTGTTCTCTTGTCCACCATGCCTTTTTAGGGATTTCACATTGCTTGTAGATCTCGATGTTTGTGTTGTGGAAAGCTTGGTGTAAGTTTGTGTTCAACTATGAGGTTAGCACTCCTGTCTACTTTTAGTACATTGTGGAAAGATGAGGTACACCATCAACTTTTGTCTAAGGGAGCTCTTTTGATTAAAGATGCTCAATCTTTGGATCACTTAGAATATTTGCATGCTTTAGTTGCTCTTCAGAAGAGGTTATGAGGCTCATTGTATATACCCTTACATGGTTAGATTTTTTTATTGTATTTCTATAAATATAAGATGTATTTTCAAAAAAAAATGTATCACTTAGTGCCATTTTGCTATATTCACCCTTGGATGCTATATACATGGGAAAACATTGCATATTTGGTGTTTAATGGTTTGGGTTTACACTGCTGTGTGTGTGTGTTAAAATTTACATGGTGGAGGGTGTAGACCAAGAGGTTTGTATGAACGAGGCACCTGAATGGTTACAACTTACATGGGGAGGAAGAGAATAAGAGTTAGGTCATTGATGTACCAGCCTCATCACCACTTTCTGCACAGAGTGAGACACCCACCAATGGTCATGTGTCTCCAGACATAGGGCTTCTTCTATGAGAGGATGCTCCATTACTTTGCCCATAAAAGAGGTGTAGGGAATCGGTAGCTATCTTCTAGATTAACCATTGTAGATGACTTTGATGATGAGATACATTTATTATATATAAGATGTATTTTGTATTTATTAGTCTTGAATGGACAAGTATCAGGGTTCGGTATTGAGAGTTGATGTTTGAATTTTGATTCATCATTTGGTATCCACTACATCATATATATCAGTGTTTTTTCCATATTTATGTGCCAATGTGTTTATTTGATGTTGTTGATGGTTTATATGTTTAAAAAATTGAAAAAATGGATTTATTTTGTATTTTTTAATGCTTTCCCTGGTTTGCCAATTTTTGCCGATAAGTTATATTCTGGACCCTTGGCAGTTTTTTGCCAATGCAGATGTTTTAAAAAATGATTGTAATGACTTTCTGGTTTAAGCAGGTACGAGAATCTGTTGGGATTACTCTTAGTGTTTTGAGCTCAAACATTCGTCTTTCCTCATCTTTCGGGGAACAAGGATCTAATCCAATCAGAAGACTTGATTGGAGTGCAGTTCTTATTGAAAAAGCTGTTTTTTTCACAACAAAGATTCACACTGCCAACCAATCTACTCTGATTGATGGGCAGTTGGTTTCTTCTGATGATAACAATGGTAAAGGCGACTCTGAGCAGAAAGAGCATATAAAATGGCTGGAAACAGTAAGTACCACTGAAAACATGTCAGAATTGTACAATAAAGAAAAGACAAACAGTGAATTGTAGAGTTCATCAACAGTAGAATATCTGTAATTAAATACTTTGTCCTGTCTGCAGGTGTTCTATTTTCTTATTTCAGCTTTAAGGTCTGGGCGAGCCTCAGTTTTGACAGATGTCATTGTTGGTCTTCTGTATCCTCTTATTTCTCTGCAGGTAGGGCAGCACTGTGTTTCTAATTGTGGCGGATGGTATTAATCTTTTGGCAGAAAAAATATTCAAGTCATTAGTTAATTACTATTTCATTAGGAACTGTCTTTTAATTTTATTCCTTGATGACCCAATTTGCATAAAGATGCCAAGATTGTTTTCTGACATTGAAAATCTTAGGGATTGTATTTAAAGATATAGTGTTTGCTTGTATTTTGAACTCCAGAACATTGGTTTAAAAAGTAAAATTGTAGTTTGAGTAAAATGTAGACCTCTTTTGTGTTTTTATTATTTTTCATTATATTAGATTTTCTACCTGGAACTGAAATATACAATTAAATAATCATTTACATTATATTGCACCTGTGAGGTGCTCAATAGTTCCAAATTATGGTAATCATTTCCACAACCTCTTAGCTAAATGCACATATGAAAGTTTCCTCTGGTATATGAAGAATAGAGAGGACATTTGAAGCCTATCATGAATTTTGCAAGTCCTATTTGTAGAAATTGTAGAAACGTTCCCTTTTCCAAGAAAGATTGATACGAGTCTTTCTCGCATGAGACACCTTTTTCTGATGAAAGAATAAACTTATGATGGAGAGATCATATTAATTTTCCTTGGAATTTGTTTTGAAACATGACTCCAGTCATGGGACTTGCCTTTACTACAAGAAGATAATTCTGATCACAGTACAATACTTATAATTATTTTGGGTAGTGGAACATGTTACCTCTCAAACCTTGACTTCTTGAGATAAAGTCCTAAATCTCAAGTGAGACTTGGGAGGAACTAAGAGGGATTGCCAATGTCACCTCACAAGCCGTTTTCACACTTTAGGTTGTCTCTCCTCTGGCTCTAGGGGGCTTCCTTAGACTAGGATTACTAGACCTTATACATTGAAGTCCAAGGTGAAATGAAGAGATGGTTCTAGCAAAAAAAGTTACAAAGGTTTAGGAAATAAGATGGATGAATGGACCGAAGACTACTATCTTTCCATTGGGCATATGGGGTAAAATCAAGGTTCATGGGAGGCTATCCTTGTAATGTCCCCATTTTTGGACATTATTATGTTACAGAGCATTGTGCTCACTTGAGTAGCCAGATGGGGGTGACAGCGAGTTCAGGAGATATTGAGGGGTTTTATTGGGCCCGACTTGCATCGTTCATCATATTTCATCATCAGGATCCATTCCACACAACTTGGCTTTTGGTTCCGTTGCATTTTGACGATTTCCGTAATTTTCAATTATTATGGGTCATATTTTAGTTAATTTCACTAAGAAGGTCATTTTGGGCATAATACTTGGAGAAACCTCTTATAGTGTAATAGCTCATCGAAATCAGGGGGAAGAGCACTACAGGATTAGATGATGAGAAGTGACTTTCAGTGGCTAGAGAAGCCATAGGGACGAATAAATCACTTTTTAGAGGCAAAAAAGCCAATTAATTAATAAAGTGATTGAATTAAAGAATAATAAAAATAAAGTAAAAGTCACTTGGAGGGAAAAGGTGAACAAGGGGGATAAAAGAGAGATATGGGCCTCTATTCTCTCATTATGTTGATTATCATTTTGATGTTTGGCTTCTTGCTAGAGAGCCCATGATACTTGGTGATTTTGAGGGTTTGACTGAACAAACCCTAGAGATCAGCTCGGTGGTGAAAGATCCCAGCTTTCCTGATCCAAGCTTGGCTAAGGAGGTGAAAGATTCCTCCCTCACCATTCTACATTAGTTACTATTCAGTTACAGGAGCAGTTGAGGAAGCATGACACAGTTTTGGAGGGTTTCTGCAGAGCTAGGGCGCACTGTTCTTGAGAGAGGAGTTCGTGGAGGGTTGTATACACCAGATCTGAGAGAAATCTCACTTCTGAGTGGTTAGCTATCACCAGGGCACCTTTTCTCACTATTTTGTGGAGGGTTTTCATGCCATATTCATCATTACTCTTAGTGTGGCGAAATTACTGAAGAGGGGCACACTTCTTCTGAGAGATCTTGTGATTTGGAGGTTCACAACATTATCTACAACCAAGACTTGGTGTATATGTCTTAGTCTTCATCTGATCTACTGATTGGAGGGTCTTTACAATGCTACAAAGCTTAGATCTAAGAGGCCTGTTATCGCTCAGTTTGTAGTCTAAGTCAAGTAGCTGGAAGGTAAGGATCAAACTGGCGTAACAGGAGTTTCCCCACCCACTGTCACCTCGATGGGGAGCTCTTTCTATTTAGGGTGGCTAAACCCAAGGGAGACGTCCCTGGTAATCTGGGGTGTTGAAAGGAAAAGGGTCAAGGGATTAAGGCTCAAAGGTTAAAGTAGGTTTTCCCTTCACAGATTACCGCCAAGAAAATAGTCAATATAAAGAAATACCACGGAAGGAGCACCTGTTTTCGAGACATAGCCACAATAAAAACTAATATGTGCAGCAGTGGTTAGTACTTCATAAATTAATGACTATCAATATTATATATGAGCACATACAGCAGTAATTATTGACGAAGTCAATGATTGCAAAAAATGACTATGGCTTATAATATTACTTCTCAATAAACACTGGAAATGATATAACGTTCAATGTATACAATCAATCATGGAATTAACACAACACATTAAATATCATTAAATGCTCACATACAAAGGTTGCTGCGTCACTATACTAGAGGTGACGTCAGCCTTGTTCTAGGGTTAGTTTGGTAGACAAAGAGGTGAATGTTTTGCAAATATGCTAATGGAAATTATCAATACTTCAATGTCTATCACTTAGATGACTAAGCCGCAACGTTTTACATCAACCAAGAGTTCAAAAGAGGCATGACGTCATCATAAATCTAGGGTTAGTGAGACGTTAGGGTTAGTTAGGGTTTCAAATTTAAGAGGTTTGAAAGTGTTGTTTTGGCACAAGAAGCTCAACGTTGGAGAGTTAGACTAGTGCCTTAGGGTATTATGGAGTCGGAAGCAAAGGGTTTGTCTCGGGAGAATCTAAATCTAAGGACAAGAGAGTTAGGCTTTATAGTGCTGCAATGGCAGGGCCATGAAGTCAAAACTCTAAGGGGAGGAGGCTCATTCCGGTGTTGCTTAAGCAAGGTTTCATGCTCCTCCCTCTTTCCTTAAAAATCCTTGGCAAAACAGCTAGCTTCAAAACATAAATCTAAGGGTGAAAGGTGTTGCAAGAGCAAGGCCCTCCAAACCCTAAAAAGTCAAAACCCTAGGTGTAAAATCAATTAGGCCTAGGACGTCTTCTTTCTTCAACTTATATTAAAAGGCTAACTCAGAAAAAGGGGAATTAGTGTAGCAATGGCTAGGCTATATTCTCCTTAATCAATGGCTAAAACAAGTTTTCTATCATGGGGACATATAGCAAGGACCTACTTGTGTGCTTGCTACCTAGCGTTTCAATGATTAAGCAAAATAATAACAATGTAACCATAAATGCAAGAGATTTAACCTACAACCATTCATTTAAGAAGTTTTGCATGAGAAATACACTTACAAATCAATGAAGATCTTATCAAACCCTAGTTGTAAACCTTCCAATGATAGAAAACACCATAAATATGCCAAGAATGATCCTCCACAAGAGTAGCGCCTCACTTCCAAGAGCAAAATACCAAGACAAAAGACTAAAAATGATTCTCTCACAAGAGAGTGAGTTGTGTTATCTCAAAATGAGAGGCAACGT
>JASDQU010739169.1:28364-45747 GCA_032191745.1 Picea mariana
CTTATCTTTATGATAGAAGAGCAGTCTTCTTTCATCATGAGAACAAATATCACCTTACTAAGGGGGGAGTGGAATATATTGTTAGAGCCCACAACATGAGGGTAAATACAACATGTGTTAGTGCAGGACAAATGAAGAGACTCATAAACACTAATAAATATATGTACTCATGGTCGTAAAGGAGAAATATGTTGAAACATCTGACGCTTTCCAAGGATGTGATCCTTCTCATAAGAAAGAACTAATTGATATTGTTTCTAAGTATGATGATATTTTCCAGGAACCAGATGGATTACCTCCTAAGAGGGAAATCCAACATGAAATACATCTTCAGCAAGATTCTCCTCTTCCTAATGTGGGCATGTACAGGATGTTAGCTGTAGAGATGACAGAGATCAAGAAGTGGGTACAAGGCTTATTGGATCAAGGGGTCATCAGGCCCAGCTCATCTCCTTGTGGTTCTTCGATCGTGATGGTGCCAAAGAAAGATGGCACATGGAAAATGCGTGTCGATTACCGGGCCTGAAATAAAATCACGGTGAAAAATCGATACCCTCTTCCTCGTATAGATGATTTACTTGATCAGTTAAAGAATGTTGTTTATTTCACTAAGTTGGATTTGCGCAGTGGATACCATCAGATCAGAGTTGCAGAACATGATGCAGGGAAGACTGCCTTTAAAACCAAACAGGAATTGTTTGAGTGGTTAGTTATGTCGTTTGGGCTTTGTAATGCTCCGACAACTTTCATGCGTGTGATGAATGATGTATTCGGGGCATTTCTAGATGATTTTATGATTGTATATTTAGACGAAATTCTTATATTTCGTGGGACTTGGGATGAACATGTAAGGCATGTAAAGCAAGTATTGGATACTTTGCAAAGGGAAAAGTTATATGTAAAATTGTCCAAATGTGAATTTGGTAAGACTGCACTTGTGTACTTAGGTCATATTGTAGGGGGAGGATAATTAAAAATTGATCCTTTCAAGATTGATGTAATTGTAAATTGGCCTGAGCCCAAAAGTGTAACCGTAATACGGATCTTCTTAGGTGCAATCCAATATTGGAGGAGATTCATTTTAAACTTCTCCTTTATAGCAGATCCTTTGCATGCCTTAACCAATGTGAAGAACACTTTCCAGTGGGGAGAAAAGCAAAAAAAATATTTCGACACTTTGAAAGAAAAGATCAGTACCGCACCAGTATTAGCACTGTCGAATCTTCAACAACCCTTCGAGATCGAGACAGATTCCAGCGGATACGCCATGGGTGCAGTATCAATGCAATATCGTAAGCCTATCTGTTACCACTCTGAAACTTTTAGCCAAGTTGTTGTTAACTATCCTACATATGATAAAGAGTTGTATGCATTAGTTCAAAGCGTAAAGAAATGGAAGCACTACTTGTTATGGAAGGAAACAATCATACATACATATCATCAACCCTTATAGTAACTCTAAGCACAGACCAAATTGCAACAATCTTGACATTATAGATGGATGGGTTTCCTACAACAAATTTAGTTGGTAATCAAGTACAAAAAGGGTAGAGTAACAAGGCAGTTGATATGCTTTCTAGACCTCCTATTGTTGCTTATATTATTTTGAAGAATGCTTCTTTATCTCATGATAGCTATGTGGAAAAATATGTCATTGATGAAGATTGTAAAGAAGTATATGAGAAGCTAACCCATGGTGCACAGGTAGAGAACTGTTTTCTGCAGGGAAAACTACTCTACCATCTTGGAAAGCTATGTATTCCTACAAGTGAACGAGTCCATGTAATACAAGAAGCTCACACTTCTCTTGTGTCTGGGAATTTTGGGGTAGGAAAAACTATGGCTCATCTGCAGAGGTTTTGTTACTCGCCTCAAATGAAAGAAATTGTAACTAAATATGTAAAGGGGTGTGTGATGTGTTCTACTTGTAAGTCCACTAATAGAAAACTGGGGCTATACTCACCACTGCTTGTTCCATATCATCCATGGGAAAGTATCTCTATGGATTTTGTAGGGGGTTTACCAATGTCGAAAAGGGGTCATGACTATTTGTATGTTGTAGTGGATAGGTTCAACAAGATTTGTATCTTAATGCCATGTAAAAAGCAGATCACTACTGAGCAAATTGCTAATCTCTTCTTTCAGTATGTTTGGGTTCACTTTGGGTTTCCCATATCCATTATCTTGGATCAAGATACTCGATTCCTTGGGGATTTTTGGAAAATCTTGTGGAGAATGATGGACACCAAGTTAAAGAGAAGCATTGCTTTCCATCCACGGATTGACGAGCATGCAAAGGTTGTTAACCGAACAGTGGTTCTTTTTCTTCGAGGCTACTGCAGCAAGCATCCCAAGTTATGGGATGAACAGATACCCTATGTACAACATGCTTACAACCGAGAATTACATTCCTCCACTCAATGTTCTTCGTTTGAGACACGTTTTGGGTATTTACCTAAGGTTCCTTTGGACTTGATGTATGGGAGAGATGTTGATTCAAATGAAGAAAGAAATGAAGACAGAGCCTGCAAGTTCATCCAGAGGATCCAACAGGTACACCAAGCAATCAGAGAACAGTTGGAGAAAATTCAAGCATAGTATAAATATCGACATCATGGATGATTTTAGGGGCTAAATTTCGCTCATGGGCTAATTTTCCATTGTTTTTCCAAAAACGATATTCTCTATTTTAAAAATGATTCGCCCAAATTCTATAGGATAAAATTATTTTACGTTAAAAATCGTCAAAATTTTATAAAAACTATATAAAATCCTTATAAATTTGAATATTTTTACAAAAACATCGCCAAACATTTATAGTTGCCACATGAAGGATTAGTAAGATTCGCCAAGGTTTCTACATTTAAAAAAAAAAAATCCATCCTTAAAATCATCCCTGCTCAGCATGACAAACATAAGGTTGATCATCAGCTCCAGGCTGGAGACCAGGTATGGCTTCACATCAGCAAGGAAAGATTGAAGGGTGAAGGTAAGAAACTCAAACCCATCCATTATGGACCCTTCACTATTTTGGAGAAAAGTGGTACCAATGCTTTTCGTCTAGATCTTCCACCTTATATGTAGATCTACTTAGTTGGAAATGTAGAGAACTTGAAACTTTTTTAGCCTCCCATGATCATGGATCAAGGTGAGGAAGTTTCAATACCTTCAGTTGATGAGTTTGCTCCTAATTACTTAGATGAGTTAAAGGAATATATCATCATGGACAGAAGGATGAGGACTTCATGCAAGGGTGATGTTGATTATCTTCGAGTAGGCTTAAAGGGCACACACCCAAGCAAGGTAAAGTTGATTGAGAATGACAAGGTGAGGGAACTCTTCCCTCACTTATATGTTGATTGATGAAACGTTTTGGTGGTCCAAAAATATCTCAGTGGGAAGGCGTGATCCAAAAAGGATCCATATAAGACTAAGGACAGCGCAGAATTCACAGAAGCAACTCAAGAAGCTCATAATGGCCTTAACAAACAAAGAAAGGGAAAAAAATAAAAGTCCTCAAAACTTAGTGAAATTGGCATCATCGTGAAGATCACGTCTCAAGATTTCCAACAACGTAAATGGTTCATCAAACGGAGTTACGGATCAAAAGATATTCACGGTCAAAGTTTTGGTCAACCTAGCCCAGTGAACAGGGATGAGTTGGCATCTATACTGTTGATGTTAGCATCATTACGGATGATGTCAGCGTCCGTATAGGGTAAGTGGCACACGCAGAGGGTGACACGTGTCATGTTGACGTCAGCATGATGATGTGGCAGCACCAGAGGCTGCCATGTGTCACTCGATTTTGGACTTTTTCGGTCAGTCTGTGGACCAATGGGAAAGTGCCACATGGTAGTCCATACAGCCACGTGGCAGACCGTACAGACACCTAGTAGGATGACATAGTAGTCTGACGTGGCAGAGATGATGTGGTTGTCTGTGCAATGTGGTGACGTGGGCCAATGAAAGGTCACCACGTGGCCCAGTCATGGGTTGCCACATGGCAGTGTGAAAACGCACAAGGACGCCCAACAACTGAAAAATGCAAAAAAAAGAATGGCAGGGTTAGCTGCCGCCAACCCCCAATCTGCCAAAGTTGGTAGAATCTCCACCATATCTGGTCGGATGGAAACCATAACCGCCAACGTAACCATATCCACTAAGGCTCCGCGAAGTATAGCCAACCACCAAATGGACATGCCATATATAAAACACAACAATATAACGGAGAACCAAAATCGGAGTCGCTGGGCTCGACCCCGGGATCTCCCCAATCCACTCTGCCTTTGCCATGTCCACCTAATCGTTTGGGTTGGGATGTGACTTGGTAAAATCTACCACCAATTTATTTTAAATGTTGAAATCCGCCAGTGCAGGGGGGTAGACCAGGGTGCACGATCGTACGAATGGAGGCACATAAATCGAGATATTTCGCCATTAATTTATTGCAGGTGCAGGCACGAAAACCAAGACAAAATTTCTCTTGGGCCTGAAAGTGACAGACTCAGATCGAGGCGTGGAGACAGTCATTTTTGGGTAATTCAAYGCCACGAATTCATTGGTGTTGTTTGTATTCTAATCTGAGCAAAGCTTCTACAACTTAATTCTAGAATGAGATATGCTTATGTATTTTTCCAAATTCTTTTGCTGAGTTAATAAAAAGGCCTACCCATTTGAGAGCAGGACCCGGAGACGTAGTCCACCAGGGACAAACTCCGTTATCAAGTTTTTGTGTTCAGATTTGATGCTTATGTCTCTTCATTATTAAGCTTTTCCTTCTTTATGGTGCACTTTAATTTATGCTCATTTAATATAATTCTTTATAAGTCACTTCGATGAAAAGATCCCGGATCAAGGAGTTTGGATTTAATGATTGATAGATGCATGCAACAATATATAATTGTTATAGAGGTCTTTTATCAATGAGACAATATCAAAATTGAAAGAAAAAAAATGGAAGTTTGGACATCATGACATTCAGATATTGTTAAGGAGAATTTAAAGTCATACACCTATATTAGTAGGAACAATTAGTTTTCCTAAACATTAAGGTATGTATCCATCATTATACTTAAAAGAAATAATAGCTTCATTAAATATCAAAAGTTTATTATTTTTTCCTAGGTAGCAACTCATTAGAAGGATCTATTACCATGTTTTATTAGTCTATTATATGTTGCCTAAAAAAATACTATGCATGTGGAATATGAAAGTGGATAAGTGATGTCTGTTATAAATTATATATTTGAAGGAAAAGAGGTGTGTTGTATGAATTTCCAAAGAATAGATGATGATAATCTATTGTAATAAGCTTGTAATGAAATTTGAGAATGCATTGCATTGATTGTTTATGCATTGTAGGTTTAAGTGAAGGGTCCTTGATAAAATAATTGCATTGATTGTTTATGCATTATAGGTTTAAGGAAAATAATTGAAAGATATGCTTGCCATGGAAAGTTTTAATGAATCAATTCAAATTGATGGAATCATGATGGTTGTTTAAAATATGCGTTGTAATATTGGGGTTATTTTGTGGACTTTTCTCCATGAACGTTACCTCTAAAAGAGGGGGATAATGGTAATACAATCAATTGATTAACTAGAATAGGATTAAACTCGCGGTCATAATTTAAACTTGAAAGATACTTATAAGAAAGAGACAGATTTGCTTTAAAAGGGGATGATGGCATTGTTTGATATGCTCTCTATAACATGTTGGTTTACATAAATACATAAATAAGGTAATGGAATTATGTTGTATACATGCATTGATGAGTATCTTAAGTTCTTGATAGTATAAAATTAGATGCTAACTATGGATGTCAATATGAGACTATCCAATGTGAAGTAATATATAATCACCTTATATTCCAAACCAGCTTGGAAGGATGATAGAAACATAAAAAAGGTAAAATACTAGTGATAGTGAGAAAGGTGTCAAATTTGAATCACAAGAGTAGAGAATTTTTAGGATTAGATCCATTAATTACAACTTACAAGGCCCTGGAAGTGTATAACTAAGGTATAGCATTGTAGTGTTAGGTGAACTATAATAAATACTAGGGAAAATTTATGAAACGATAGTGAAGGGATGCCACTCTCTCAAGGGGAAAGATATCTCAAGGATATTGATGAGTGGATTGAGCAACATGAATGACGACTAAGAATGATTGGTAAGGGTCATAGTGATGACTTATATAATTTTAAAAGTGATGAGAAGTTGTGAACTAGAACACTTGTAATTGGTGAATGATGACACGTGATAGATAAGGAAATGTTTAAAGTTTTGAGTGTTTAAAGTATAACAACTACCCGGTACTTCTTGGTTTCTAGATCTTAAAAGATAAAGTAAATAGATTATGTGATAGATTGAGTCTTAGAGACTGAAAAGAAAACCTATCATAAGGAGTAAGAAGTTGGTATGCCTATGACGAGTTATGTATTTGCATTAGACAAGCCAATCTTTCCAAAAGTAAATGGCATTAACTTAAATAATGATGGCCTACTATTTACATGCTATTGGGTATAAAATTCCTTGAATGAATAAGCAAAATATGTAAGTGACATAAGAACCTTGGTAATGATCAAAAGATGATACAAAGTCGAGAATTTGAATTTTGATGATTTGAGGCATGCTAGTAAATACAACATATTTTTAGTGTTGAGATAATACATGACTAGAGGTTGTGGCTCTAGAGAATGGGATTTATGTGAAAGTCAACAGTGTATTCAGACAAGGAAAATATATGAAAACTTTAGCATCTAGATAAGGTGGCTACACCTACCCTGTAAATTGTCAACTTTCTTGTCGAAAGAAAGAGTCCAGTAGAACTTGATGGGGATGTAAAGGGGTACCTTGCTTGGTATTTATACAAATCATAGAAACCTCGAGATAAGATATTGAGTGGTAAGGCTCTTTTTGTTTTCTAATATCCTAAGCATGTGGGGTATTATGTATAATTTTTCAAATATGTTATGTCGCCACCAACAATTGGGTTGATGCATCAAAAATAAATATATTGATGATTATAGGAGGGGAAAATGAGACTAAGAGGTGTTTCATGATTATATTTTGTTATATTTTAGAACCTTATTATGGAAATAAATTGAGTCATTTTTGCAGAAGTTAGACGAAAGAGAGTTATAAACCAACCCAATAGGAATACATGATCATAGTATTAGCCAATTCCAATATGCGTTCCTGAGTGTACATGAAGCTCAATGATCAGTTGAAATAGGTATCGTCAACAAAGACCCTAGGACTTCGGACTGAGTCAGGGAGTAAATGTATTGATGAATTTTTTTTATAAATGATTTAAATTGGTTATGGACATTACTGATAAATACTTGTGTAGTGAATGTAGGCACAAGGATCATGTTTGTCGATCTGACTCAAAAAAGGAGTAGCGGGGCTATACAGAACATACCAACATAAAGGGAGGGGTGGAACAATGTCCTTGATTCCACTCACTAGCACTCCTGCCATAGCCTCGATTGAAGAGTGAGAGACAATCTTGCTTAGAGGGTTGCATACTGCAATGAGGGTAGACTGGGTCTTAGTCACTCGTGAGGTATACTCAGGGGTGTAAAGTAAGCCAGAGGCCTTATTCCTCAGCATCAAGTAGTCTCGTGATAGGGGAAACTACAGGAGTAATAAGATCTCTGCCAATTATGCGATAATCCCGATGCTCAAGGTCAAAAGCGCTTGAAGGACATGACACATGGCACCCTTGGACTACACAAATACATCCTAAAGGGCATAACATTTATGGCACCCTTAGCCTTTGTTTTAAGTTCAAACGAGCTTGAAGGGAATGACACATGGCACCCTTGGAGTACATTTGTACATCTTGAAGGGCACGACGTTCATGGCACCCTTATCCTTTGTTTCAAGGTCAAAAGCGCATGAAGGGCATGGCGCATGGCACCCTTGGAGTACATCCATACATCTTGAAGGGAACGACGTTCATGGAACCCTTAGCCTTTGTTTCAATTAAATTGTAAAATAAGGTGAAACACATAAGCTAACCAAAGAAAAATAACAAAATAGATGATAGAGTCATGCTAGAAAACTTTGAAAAAAAAAACAACTTTATGGGAAGGGGTT
The DNA here is from genome assembly GCA_032191745.1 of Picea mariana. NCBI lineage: Eukaryota > Viridiplantae > Streptophyta > Pinopsida > Pinales > Pinaceae > Picea > Picea mariana. Next base: position 36,475 of record JASDQU010739169.1, read on the forward strand.
AGATGTTAAAGAACAACTAAATTATTTAAGAATTCATGGGTAATTAGGAGATTAGACTCAAGAAAAACATAATTAAATAAAGAAGAACAAACAACTTGGAAGGGAACTAAAGATGTGCATGATAGTATTAAAAGAAATATTTATATAAGGGGATTAATTGGGAAAAGTCCTAACTCATTGAGTAATTAACTAATAAATGGTTGGATCTCGAGTTAATAGGAGTTCAATATTAGTTCAAGATACTAAAATCTCTCATCTCGATTAGTGGAGGATATCTAGGGGACAAATAGGAGAAAGATTAGGAAATCAAAACTCGGTGAGGAAAAATTGATTTTTAAATAAAAATAAAATGGGGTAATTTTAGGTGAAACTTGCATGAGAGTGACATGTGGACATATGAATATTACACTTAATTTATTTCCTAAATTAACTATTTATGCATGAGGGATTGTGTGTCAAAAGGAATTTTACCTATAAAATAAAGGGAGGAGAAGGTTGAGGGGATCTATCCTATGGTTGGACGAAGATTGTAATGATTGGTGACCTTTGAGCATTTATATTACAAGTTTCACTGTGAAGTGTGCTAAGAGGTGGGATCCTCTCAATTGTGAGTGGGCACTTCACAACTAGTTTTTTGGTTGGTTTTGTATAGCTCTGGTACGACTCAGGGGTAAAAGGGGAAGAAGAGTACATGTTGCATTGGCAAGGAGGCATCTGTTGAGTCCTTTAGTGGATTGGCAAGCTTGGAGCAGACTGACAAAATTGTGGCAAAGTCGATGCATTTGACACTCAACATTTTCGACGCCATACTTCAATCAACAAATCTACGGCTTTCTGTCAATGGTAACTCTTTTAATTGTGCATTGATTTTTTTCTCATTATATGTATTTACAAAATTAGAGTCTATTGTTTCATTCTTATAAATAAATAAATAAATAACAATGTTTCTTGGGTTTCAATTTGATGGGCGCTACATTTTCAAAAATGAGAATCTTATGGCTGAGCTCCAGGATACTAAAATGGTTTCTTTGGTTGCAAAACTTTGACTTTGAAATTATCTATAAGTCAGGTTATTTGAATTGTGTTGTTGATGTGTTCAGGGAAGAACAACAACCAAATATGAATAAAGCATACAAAAGGATCGGAATAAGACTAGTTTGCTACAAAAAATTGCTTGATGTACAATATTTAGTAAATTTGATTTGAAGTATGGTTTTTACCAAATTGGAATTGAAGATAAGGATAGGTATAAAATTGCATGTGTTTTCCCACATGGTGAATACTAGTGGAAGGTCTTTCCATTTGGAATCAATAACGCCCCATTAGAATTTCAAAAAGAAATGTGTTGACGAATCTAAATTTGTCTAACAATAGTAAGGGGTTACCCACGGTAAGAAGTCCTAATTAGACCTCTCATCTTTTGGGATAGGGAACCCATCCAAATTATGTCTCGACAACCATTGTTATTTTGGTTCTACTAGTTGCAGCTCGGTCCACCGATGAGGGTGAGTGATGGGTGGTTATGAAAACTCAAGATGTAGATGAAGACTATGTAAATGCATGTCTAATATATTGTATCCTAGCTAGGAGCAAATTAACGTAAGTGAATGAGTTGTGACATGAAACTAACTCTACCAATAGCTTCACCCAGATAGATAAAATGAAGAAATAAAGTCAGACAACACATGCACATGAATATATAACCAGAATAGTCTAAGTCACTATATCACATACATTGGTAGCTCATTTGCTCAAGACAAGTAATATAAGAAAGAGTGACAAAACTGCAAGAAAACATATATTGCATCAGAATAGTCCATAAAAAAACATGTTCCTACAACCCATGTGAACAATAAACATTTCGCTTGAAATGGTTTGCAACAAAACAACAATGCATGTGATTCCTTCTGTTTGTCAAAAGTTGGCCTTGAGGGCTTCTATGTATTAACAGTTTCAACAATAGTAAATGAAAACTCTTGGGAAAACTCTCCAATATTAGTTGACACTGTATTCCCAAAGTAGTTCAGAAATGTACAATGTTTGAAGAGCCAAAAGCCCTTTCTTCCAGTACCATTTTAGTATTTAATGAGGTTTAGTATGACCTTTGTCCTTCCACCTTCCCCCACGACCTTTCACCTTCCCATCTTTTGTCTTTATTCTCGTTGTAATGATGATAAGGAGAAGACAACAGTTACATTTCGATTTTTTCCTTGAGTGCAGTGGACCATCATGTATTTTGGCCATATGTGCTTTGTGCATCATGAAGACTGGCCTGGGCATGGGAACATATTTGTTATCCAAGTTTGACAGTCGGTCGTCATGTGGGTTAGATATCCTCTTCTACTATTTGTGTTGGATTTCCCTTGCTTCTCCTTTATCATTGCTACATCTGTCATTGTTTCTCCTTCATTATCTTTGGTTGTAGATTTCATCACGAGGATGTTGAGCATGACCTTCCTCCGCTTGGTACCTGAAACCATTCAACATACAATAGACGAGAGTAACTCCAAATAAACTATGAAGAATAATCATCTGAATGCAAATAGCTGAGACATTAAATGATTGAAATATCAAGTAAACTTCCATGGATTCAATTCATGGTTCTTCTGCTAATAATTGAGGCATTGCGTTCTCCGGGGATGCCAACAAGGTACCAGATATTTCTCTTGAAAAGGGAAGGCCATATGTTAGGAATTTATTAAAACTTATAACTAGAACGTTGTATATCTCAGAAATATATTTCCAACGGTATAAAAAATGCACAAAACAGACACCTGAGTCAAATCTTATAGCCATTTTTTAGGTTTCAGAGGAGTTAACATTAACTCCTCTGATTTTCTAACGAAGGAGTTGAAACTAAATCCTCCAACTTGCCATCGGAGGAATTGATGTCAACTCCTCCTTTTTGCATCGGAGAAGTTGTTGGTAACCCCTCTGATGCACATCGGAGGAGCTGATGGGAACTCCTCCGATGCACATCGGAGGAGTTGATGGGAACTCCTCTTATTTGCGTCGGAGGCCAAGTCATGAACCTCGTCAGGTGAAGGATGGAAGTTGAGTTATGAAACATTAAATGATAGTGTTGGCACACACTCATTTATGCTCTCTGGGAAAGAGGATGTTGCAAATTTGAATCCTAGTCATCTATGTATCATCGACATGTATGTATTTTGGACTCATTGAACTTAGTTTCACATGATATAACTTAGTTTAAATGTGATTAAAAAAGTTCATGAGAGGTGGGAAATTTCAAAATAATTAAAAAACATTAATATGAGGGTGCCCCCCACACCACTCTACTTCACCTTTCACACTTAGGCATTATTATAAAAAAAATGATCAAAAATAAGGGGGAACCATAAGCCCTACCCTTTCCTCACACTTCTTTAACATATGCTAACTTTTAATTAAATGGAGGGTTTAAATAAATGAAAGGGGGAAAGGGAGTGGCATGCCACGCACCTTTTCCCCACATTCCATGGCACAAGTTTTAGACATGGGAGGGGTCGTGGGTCATGCCCCCACCCTCAACTCAAATGTGAACCCAAGACTAATGCAACACAAAACAATTGTAAATTCATCATTTTGAAATTAGTGCTCATAAGAGTAAGTTCTCCGCGTACATCGACAAAGTTAGTACTAAGTTCGGAGGACTTAGTACTAAGTTCTCCGAATGATCAATAAAAGAATGTTCGGACTCAGCATCAAGTTCTCCGACTCGTCGAAGGGGTTAACATGATATATGTCGAGCGTGGAGAACTTAGAGGTTTAAATGTTTTTTAGAGGGAGTACATTGGTTTGGTAAATTGGGAACGTGGAAGGGGCACGTGGGCCATGGGCCCTCCCCTCCACGTGAGCTTTAAAAAAACAGAATTATYCCATCCCCTATCCGTTTTAGTGTTAAGTATTAACTTTGAAAGACATTTAATTTAATTTAATCCAATCCCAAATGAATTTAAACTTAAATGTTTCTTTTAATTGAAATAAATTAAAATCAAAATATGCTTTTAATTAAATATTTTTACACTAAAACAATTACATTAAAAAATGAGACCTTTGCGTATGGGTGGTGCTAACTAGTAACCTAGTTGAATGAGTGGTTGTCATTACCTAGCTTGACCTTAAAAAACTCATAACTTACTCATATAGGGTCGGATTTAGGTATTGTTTTTTGTGATGCGGAGAGAACGAAGAGACACTTTTAACAAGACAAGTAGCTATGTCATTCAAGTATTCTATCGATGTCATGGATGTCAAGGTTGATTAGTCTAGAAATCCTTGATGACCGTTTTGTAACATCTGGGCATCGGAATTCATTTCCATCAGTTGCATTGGAATCGTAATGGAAAAAATATACAATTAACCTATTTCAGGGATGAAAAAATCACTTTGAAGGATGCCGAAAAATTGTGCCCAAAGACGTTTTCTAATGAAAGTTTGGATCCCATTTTTGTTGTTGCTTTGCCCAAATTAGATTTTTTCAATTGTTGGGTCATCTGTGATGTACATGCTACTAATTTATCCATTCATATTGAGGTTATGTGTCAATCGCATAAAGTTATAAATCCTCCAAAATATTCGACTGACGTCTAATGTGCTTAGTACTGTTTGGCACCTGAAACGACCAAATTTCTCCCGAAGTGCACTTCAAAACCAACGCAAGATCAATAGGTGTTCTGATTAACTCATCTGATGCTAGGAGAGACTTCCACAATGAAGATTCAGTCATAAAATTAGGAAATGCAATACAATCAAGCTAGTACCATGTCCACAAAGAAAGCCACTGGGGAACACTACAAACTTGATTACGACTACGATCTGAAGCGAATTAGATGAGATAGGAAATTATTAACTAACTGTCTAGATAGGCGTGGAGAGTTTAGTCATTGGAAACGTAAGGATATTGAATGATGAGCCCAACAAGAAGGGATATGTTCTGGGAGGGGAAAGAGATAGGACTCAAGACAAAAGTGGGCTATGCTGACCTGATCAATGTTGGTGAGAGGGAGAATATTGTCATCAATGCACTCAATGATGATGAGGGGTTGACATCCTTTCACTGACACATTAGAGACAGGAGAAGGAAACTTGTCAACAAGTAGTGCATCGGGGATGGAGAGGTGAACCTCATCGATAAGCATTGTAACGAAGCGAAAGGGAGGGAGCATCACCGTTATGTGATGAATCAACACAAATTGAAGAAATTCAGCTAGTGGAAAGAGTGTGTGTGGTGATGATGAACGTATGAACATTACCGATGTGTTGGTGTTGATCACGCATACTTCATTAGAGAGGAAGACATGTGTTCGTGAAGTTTAGCGGAGGTGCGTCAACCAAGTTCAAATGGACGTGGATTATGTATTAGTGAAGGAATCATTGGCACGCCAATGTGGAGGTGGAAGACACGATATGTGCATTAGTATGAATTGTATCAACACAAGAAGAAGGGACTCGTTGAAGTGTGGATCATTGGGTAGAAGTGATCTGAGGAGGAATTGGAAATGATAAGGCGAGGTAGGGTGAGGAGAACTTGGGCGTAGCTATTTGCAAGAGGGAGAGAGTGTGAGGGTTCTAGTTGGAAGAAATGAAGAGGGGCCCAATTTATTTTCTTGGGTAGAGGCTAAGACAACAAAATTGGGAGGTTGTTGTCCGAGCGCAACAAATGGTGACACATTGGGTGAAGCCTAAATCTCTGCTAGTCTTTCCTAACTAATAAGAAGAAAATATAGAGGGTCATGAAATTTACTTTTAAGTTCAAAAAATTATGTGAATAATGCATAACAATTACCTAAAATATTTCATCGTGGTGGGCTCACTAGCGAGGTTGGCATATCAGCTAGTAGGGCTCRTCCGTTGTAGATGGAGGATAAATGATGATGAGATTTATTTCCTTAAACTACATCGAYGATCTGGGATGGTATCTCCATCATAGGGCTTATATAGGTTTGGGATAAATAAACATTTTTCACCAATCACAGGTGTTGCTCCACTGCCCGCGAGCATCCATAGCCCTGGTGGAGTCACCACGATGTCACAGACCTTGCTCCACTRCCAACGAGCGTCCATAGCCCTAGCGGAGATATATGCATGTCCCCCAGTGTGTTCAAACTTTCCCATTACTTATCRACTTATTTAGTGCATTCTTAGCATTCGRTGGATGGGAAAAGCGGTGGCCTTTTAGCCTAATAGGGTATGACTGCCAGCTTTAGAGATTTATTCRAGTATTTTTTGCACCTGGCTACATAAAAGTATCCCTTTGGGTTTTTCAGCCTTTAAACTTTGACACTTCACCCTTCACGAAAGCAGATACTTAGTGTGTGGATGGTTCCTCCATTACATGGGATCTGCTCACCAACCAATATTCAAGGATGATTGTTGATTAACCACTATGCTAAGTCATGGTTTAAGTGTTGTCACAACATCCCCAAATAGTTCTGATTCATTTTCAAATAGAGACCCTTAATTCTACTCATGGGCTAGGAAAGAGATGCATGTTGATTTGTGCCTACTTCCAGTGTGAAGGTGCTTTCTATGAAAAGAAAAATGGAGGTGAGAGGTATGTATTCATGAAATATAATCAAAGATCACAATACAACGAAATTTAAGGAACAAACTACTTTAAGAAGGCATACATTGGTTTAAATGTTTTTGACGAGGCGTACATTGGTTTGGTAAATGGGGAACATGGAGGGGGCAGAAGGGCCATGGGCCCTCCCCTCCACGTGATATTTAAAACAACAGAATTATCCCACCCCCCATCCGTTCAGTGTTCAAATATTAACTTTGAAAGACATTTAATTTAATTTATTCCAATCCCAAATGAATTTAAACTTAAATGTTTCTTTTAATTGAAGTAAATTTAAATTAAAACATGCTTTTAATTAATAGTTTTAGACTAAAAAAATTACCATTAAAAAATGAGACCTTTGCATATGAGTGGTGTTATCTAGTAACCTAGAAGAATGAGTTGTTGCCATTACCCAGCTTGACCTTAAAAAACTCATAACTTACGCATACAGATCGGATTGAGGTACCATTTTTTGCAATGCAGAGATCATAGAGAGACGCTTTTAGAGAGACAAATATATATTTCATTCACGTATTCTACCGATGTCACAGTTTCCAAAGCTGACTAGTCTAGGAATCCTTGGTGATCATTTTGTAACTTTTGGGCCTCAAAATTTGATTTTGTCAATTGCGTTGGAATCGTAATGGAACAAATCATACAATTAACCTATTTTAGGGATGAAAAAATCACTTTGAAGGACGCCGAAAAATTGTCCCCAAAGAAGTTTTTTAATTAAAGTTTGGGTCATGTTTCTACTATTGCTTTTCCCAAATTAAATTTCATCATTTGTTGGGTCATCTATGATGTACATGCTCTTGATTACCCATTAATATTGGGGTTATGTGTCAATCACATAAAGTTATAAATCCTCCAAAATAGCCAATTGATGTCTAATGTGCTTAATACTATCTAGGAGCTAAAAGGAACAAATTTCTCTCGAAGTGTGCTTCAGAGCCATAAAAAGATCAATAGGTGTTGTGATTAACCCATTTTATGTTAGGAGAGACTTCCACAATGAATATTTAGTCAAAACGCCAGGAAACGCAAAATAATCAAGCTAGTACCATGTGCACGAAGAAAGCCATTGGGGAACACTACAAACTTGATTACGACTACAATCTGAAGCGAATTAGATGAGATAGGAAATTATTGACCAACTGTCTAGATAGGCATTGATAGTTTAGTCATAGGAAATTCAAGGAGATTGACTAATGAGCGCAGCAAGAAGGGATCTCAGCTTGGAGGGGAAAGAGATAGGACTCAAGACGAAAGTAGGCTACGCTGACCTGATCAATGTTGGCGAGAGGGAGAAAATTGTCATCAATGCACTCGATGAAAACAAGGGGTTGAAACCATTCCACTGATGCATCGACGACATGAGAGGAAACTTGTCAACGGGTAGTGCGTCGAGGATGGAGAGGTGAACCTCATCGATAAGCATTGTAACAAAGAAAAAGGGAGGGAGCATCACTGTTATGTGATGCATCAACACAAGTTGAAGAAACTCAACCGGTGGAAGGAGTGTGTGTGGTGATGATGAACGAACAAACATTATCGATGTGTTGGTGTTGATCACACGAACTTCATAAGAGAGGAAGACATGTGTTCATGAAGTTTAGAGGAGGCGCGTTGGTGCGTCATCTAAGTTCAAAGGGAGTTGGCTTATGTATTGAAGAAGGACTTATTGGCACGCCAATGTGGAGGTGGAAGACACAATACATGCATCAGTAGACTATGTGTCAGCACAGGCAGAAGGGACTCGTCGAAGTGAACATCATTAGGTACAAGTGATCTGAGGAGGAACTAGAAATGATAAGGTGAGGTAGGGTGAGGATAACTTGGGCATAGCTATTTTCACAAGGGAGAGAGTCTGAGGGTTCTAGTTGTAATAAATGAAGAGGGGCCCAATTTATTGTCTTGGATAGAGGCTAAGACAAGAAAATTGGGAGGTTGTTGTGTGAATGCAACAAATGGCGACACATTGGGTGAAGCTTGAATCTCTGCTAGTATTTCCTAACTGATAAGCAAAAAATATAGAGGGTCATGACATTTACTTTTAAGTTAAAAAAAATTATGGAAATAAAAGGTAACAATTACCTAAAATATTTCATCGTGGTGGGCTCACTGGCGATGTTGGCATATCAGCTAGTAGGGTTCGTCCATTGTAGATCAAGGATAAATGATGATGATATTTATTTCTTAAAACCGCGTCGACGATATGGGTTGGTATCTTCGTCAGGGGGATGATATAGGTTTGGTATAAATAAATAAAAATTACCAGGTGTGTAAATAGATATCTCGTAGGTGTTGCTCTGCTGCCTGCGAGCGTCCATAGCCTCGGTGGAGTCACCACGACGTCACAGACCTTGCTCTGCTTCTAGTGAGCATCCATAGCCCTAGTGAAGATATTTACATGTCCCCTAGTGTGTTCAAACTTTCCTTTACATTCCTTCTCGGCTTATTTAGTGCATTCTTATCATTTGATGGATGGAAAAAGCGGTGGCCTTTTAACCTGATAGGGGATGACTTCCAACTTTAGAGATTTATTTGAGTATTTTTTGCACCTAGCTATGTAAAAATATCCCTTCAGGTTTTTCATCCTTTAGACTTTGACACTTCACCCTTCATGAGAGCAGATACTTAGTGTGTGGATGGTTCCTCCATTACATAGGATCTGCTCACAATCCAATATGCAAGGACAACCA
>JASDQU010739169.1:73274-153174 GCA_032191745.1 Picea mariana
AAACATTTAAGCATCACTATGTTTTTCAATTAAAATCAAACAATTATATTACAAAATTAACTTATAATATTATAAAAACAATTCATAATATTAGAAAATCAAGTGTATATATATAGGTTTATTTTAGTAATTATAAAAATGGTTATCCTTTTCAATCAAATATAAATTTTATAAATAATAAATTAAATTTTTAATAAATATATTATTTAAACAATTCATAATATTAGAAAATCAAGTGTATATATATATAAGTTTATTTTAGTAATTATAAAAATTATTATTCTTTTCAATCAAATATAAATTTTATAAGTAATAAGTTGAATTTTTAATAAATATATTATTTAAAAAAAACAATAAACAATTTATATCTAAATTAAATAATTTCAAAATAAAAACTCACCTTACAATTTTTATTTTTATTTTATGATCAAACCTCGTTAAAAGAAAACAATACATATTTAATAACCAAATAATTTTTACGCATATTTCAATATGATTGAATTAAAAAAAAATATTGAAACTTTTAAACCGTTCTTCTCTCATTAATAAACAATACTTCCAACCATAATCACTTTTAAATCTATATATCTCTTTTTTGTGTTTTTATTAAATCTTCTCATTATACTAATAATAATAATTTACTTTTAAGGTTCTCAATGCAGATACCAAATTGGTATATGAGATTCTCTTGTTTGTGGGATAAGGGATCCCCTCCATGCAGCGATTTGATTTCTAAAGTCTACAAAGATATACATACCCTAAACACATAATCTTAAACATTAAATCCAATTCACAAAAATGTTAAAAAATATATTCATTAAAAATACTAACTCAGGACCACAACTATGACATTTTCTTCCTTTACAATCACATTTAGTTATCTTTGAAGAATAAGAACATTATGAAGATAAAAGCATGTGAGAAAAAGCAAAAAAAAAAGCCTGTGAAAAAATAAACCAACACAGTCTGTGTTTCTTTCTGGACTTCTTGATTTATGTCAAAATCAAATAAAATTTCAATACAAGTGAATTATTGTTTTTCAAGTTAAAAGTATTCATGATTTTTCCAATAAAGCTATTTACAAGTTGTTTTAGTATATTCAAAGGTTTCTCCACGGGAAGAGGAAATGGATGACATACTTTGACATGTGTACAAGATAATGTACATAACAATTCAACAATAACAACCTTAATACACTAGCATAGATCTTTCTATCATTGTATCAATGTGGATTACTTTCAGAAATAGCAATAGAGCTTTTTCAAGCATTTATAATTCGTAGTCTCATTGGACGACATATTGCTCCCAACCTAAGAGCTGCTAAAAGTATGATTCGAGATAAGGGACCCATTGTATGGGAAGTACTTCAAGAGGTTATGCAAGGACATCCTGTATTGTTGAATCGAGCACCTACCTTGCACAGATTAGGAATACAAGTGTTTCAACCTATTTTAGTAGAAGGACGTGCCATTCGTTCACATCCATCGGTTTGTGGAGGATTTAATGTGGACTTCAACGGAGATCAGATGGTTGTCCATGTACCTTTATCTCTGGAAGCTAGACCAGAAGCTCGTTTACTCATGTTTTCTGAGACAAATCTTTGTCTCCAGCTATCGGAGATCCTATTTCTATACCGACTCAGGATATGCTTCTTGGACTTTATATATCAACGGTCGAAAATAGTCAAGGTATTTATGGGAATAGGTACCATCCATATCACTCGGAAAAGAAAATCTCTTGTACATAACAATTCAACAATAACAACCTTAATACACTAGCATAGATTGCAATTTGAATGAGACAAACATTACACTTACTTTTGCAATAAAATAGGGCATTAAAATGAAGAATTTCTAATTAGAATTTCAATAATTGTCAACATGGTAATTTTGACAATGAGAAATGAAAACAAGAGCAATCATTAATTGAAATTTGGACTCAACATCCCATCAAAGCTTACAAATAATGAAATTCCAACTCAACATTTTCAACAATATATCATATAGAAATGTGTTCAATCTTACAATGAAAATCTTAACAATTGTTGGCACATCAATTTTAATAATGAAGAATGTGAATAAGCACAATTATTAACCAATTTTAATAATGAAGAATGCAAATAAGCACAATTATTAACTACAACTTGTATTGGACATTCCATGAAGACATTACAAGTAATGCGATCTTGACTTGACATTTTTATTATAAATTTGATAAATTTTAAACTTTAAATCTCAATAATCATCAACACAACAATTTCAACAATGAAGAATGAAATCTGATTATACCTTCACTATGTTCAAGAACAATCTTTAGACACATGACAAAGCCCAAGCCATCGATGTTGTCACTCATTAATAGATAATACTTTCAAACACAACCACAATGAAAACAACCTTTGATTCTAAGTTGAGCAGTGAAATAACAACCTTTGAAACACCACCTCAAAAAAAACAAATTGAGATGATCTTAGTACCTTCATAATGATATAAGGGGGTACCTATATCCAAATCATTCACTATAAACCTTATATTCTCTCCCCCTATATCCAAATCATTCATTAGAAACCTCATTCATTAGAAACCTTATATTCACTACTCTTACTTACTTAAGTACTTATCATTATTTTCTAGATAGTGAAACATATCAATTTAGGTTTGTTGATATAATTAAGTATTTTACTCCTAACCCATAAGGTAGATGCTTGGAACAAAACCCACCCTCCTTTCCAACCATGGAAGATTTTATCTCATTGTTGTTATTTGTAACCTATGGAATGGAAGATTTTATCTCATTGTTGTTATTTGTAACTTATGGAATGGTTACCACTCCATTATAGTTTTAGAAAACCACTCTCAAATTCTTATCTGAGAAGATATATTGTTACTTATCTCCATTCAATAATATGAGTACACCACATATATGCATATTTTTGTTAATTGTATTTATGTGGTGAAGTGCAAATAATTTCCTATGATGAGTCAATTTCCATGGTTTTGTATTTGCAAGTTGTTTTCTATTATGTGTTGTTTATATGATATTTTGTAAAGGGATAATATCATAATCTAATATTAAGTTGTTGAGAGATCCAACTTTGTTAGATAATTTGTGTGAATTGGTAATATGTTTGTCAAGACTTTGGGTACATGACAATGTACATCAAAGATTCAATTTCAACACTAAGTCTTTTGTGGATGATAATAAAAATAATTTTTATTAACATTAGTATTGAGTCATTTTGGAAAAGAGGAGGTCTATGTATAACATGGATATTTTAAAGATGGAAATTTATCTCAAAATGTAGAAACATTGACGAATATTACTAGTCCTTAATATGCAAACTATAAAATGTTTGGCGATATTTTGTAAAAATATTCAAATTTTTAAATATTTTAAATATTTTCTATAAAATTTGGGCTATTTTTAAGGTAAAATAATTCTATTCTATATAATTTTAGCAAATCACTTTTAGAAAAAATGGAAATTGACAAATCTTAAAAAAAAAAAAATAGAAAATTAATCCATGGACGATATATAGCCCCTAAAATTTTCCTTGATGTATAATTCACCAAATGAAATCAGATTTTTCTACCAAAATTATTAGAAACCATGCTCTAAGATGAGACATTGCACATAATGGTATTCTCTAATTTAAAACCAACCACTAGGTTTTATCTATCTTTTAAACCAACTACTTGCAATTTCATGCGGACAATTATTTGACAATTTATGTAGAACCATGTTTTTCAGGGATTGAAACATCAAATCCAATAAAGTGCAAGATGAAGATGAATAGAAAAATATAATTTTATGCTTATATACAACCACGCCAGGAATCTAAAAATTTAAGGCTTAATACCACTATTTAACTTGAAGAAATGGAGTAGGATAACCTTATTAATGTAACATGGAAAACAATCCATGAGAATTTGATCCATATTAACCAAAGTTTGTAATTTTTTTAATCCATCTGGGCATTTAATGGATTAAGAATCAAGCAGAAAAAAATTGTATACACGTCATATAAAGGCATAAGGAAGAGGTTAAAGTTATTAACAAAGCTATACATTTTATACTGGGGTATAGGTCAAAGTTATTAATAATGATGTTTTATATAAAATTTATAGGATACCATTGAGTAAAGTAGATAGCTACTAGCTAATAGCTTAAGCTTCACACCCCCACCATCCATTCACACCCCCACCATCCATGTTGATGTCAACATTAAGTTTTTTGGATTATGTTAATATTAAACAAATGCCAAAATCCTAATCTAGTTTATGGTTTAAAGTGATTAACTTCAGAGGGTAGATGTAAATTTTACAAGAGAAATTTATTGAATCATAATAGACAAGAACAATATTTTGTAAGCTACCAATGTAAGAAAATATGTTTTACTCTATATTCCCCCCCACCCCCACCCTCACCCTCACCCTCACCCTCACCCTCACTCTCAATGTAAGAAATTGTTGTCAACATTGAGTCTTTTGGATTATGTTAATATTAAACAAATGCTCAAAACCCTAATCTAGTTTATGGTCCCAAGTGATTAACTTCAGGGGGTAAATGTAAATTTTACGAGAGAAATTTATTGAATCATAATAGACAAGAACAATATTTTGTATGCTACCAATGTAAGAAAATATGTTTTACTCTATATTTTGCCCCCCACCCTCACCCTCATTGGAAGAAATGTAAGAAGTTCAACAAAACTCTAAAGAAACAATGTGCAAAACCCTATCATTGCCATATTGCATATTGCATTAGACATTATATGAACACATAATAATTATGTAAAGCTCTAAACAACCATTGGAATTCTTGAATAGTTATGATCAAGTTCATGGGCTAAATTACATGAATACAGACCTTTTTAACTCGAAAGTAAAGGTAAGAATTTGCATAAATTTTCTTTAAATTGATTTTGTTTAGAATAAGTTTAACTAAAACCTACTAAGCTAAGTGGAAGTTTATAGAATATATGTTAACTTGTTAGAAAATAATTTATTTAGACATTATCAACATGTTCAAAATTAATCTCATGAATACAACAATATCCAATAAAATCGTTACTGCTTGAACTAACACCCTTGTGAAAAGTCCTAACACTAGTGTTAACTTGGGGCAACAATATGGCAAATGCACCATTGTCACCTCAATACAATTTCCCCTTCATTTTAGGTAATCTCCTAAAATCCAAGGGGGTATCCCCATTTGATTAAGTAAATCTCTTAATGAATTAATTACCATGCAATCTTATTATTTACTTCAATGGATCTACAATATGTATAACAATTACATGCACAAGGATTCCACTAAGTGATTAAATGCTTCAAAGATAACCAACTAGAAATAATAGCAAAAAACCACCAATATATCCACTTGAGAAAGAGGGTTAGGACCTAGTGGATGTGTGTGTTAAATCTGATATGAAAGATAAACAATGTAAAGAACTTCATATTTGCAATTAAATGAGTATCACTCAACAAATGAAACTTTAAAGAGGCAAGAACCATTTTTAAGCTACTTTAGAGCACAAAGAGTGTAATCAACTAACACAAATCAATGGTGCAATGTGTGCTTTGATTACCAATCGATTATATGCTAGAACATAGACAAGATTATGGATGTCCACAACTTCTAAATCTATTCTTATGCAGAAATTTTAGATTTAAAGTGAAGAGAACACCATCCAATAGAGAGAAAGTCCACTTGAAAGTAAGAAGTCTTCGATTATTTCACCATGGAAAGATATATGCTATGAAATTGTTGGACATGGTGTTATGGTGTTGGCGTTTATGTCATGTTATGGTGTTGGAATTGATGTCAAAGACGATCATTATGATCAATGTTGGACATGGTATTATCATTCAGACAAGCCTATGCATTATCTAAATCTTATTGAGCAGTGGTTGTCTTCTCCCCATGAGCATAACTTGGTGAAACTCAGGTGTAAGCTTGATTAATGTCCATGTATTAATAATGTCCCAACAAGATTTTATGTTGAAATATGTTACTGACATCCATTCACAAAAAAAACAATTGATCAGATAAAGAAGAACATAATCACCAAGCTTGTTGTGATGCATCTCTATCAAGGGCAATTTTGAGGGGTCCTAAATCCCTTAAACTCAACAGCAGGAACCAAACCCGCCCCCGAGGCCCAATTAGACTCTACAGTGTTTAATAGTGGAATGGTTCTCTAGATCTTGCGATCAGGCCAATTAATCGATGGGATTTATGTAATGATTTATAGGATATCTTCTTGTGAGAACTCCTCCTTCAGTTTGAATGTTATATTTTTGTATTTTCTCTTATTAGATGGGTCTGATAAAAAGATAGGTGTTGGTATAAATCAGTTGGGTAACAAGGGGGAAACTTAACTTAACTACTGAAGAAGGCTGAGCTCGGGATAACCCTTGTGCTCAAGCATGCAGACAACGATTTTCACACCTACGACAAGCCTAGTACTAATACATCAACTTGTTGGTATTTCAATTATTGACTGAGATACAATTATCGAAAGAAAAACATACGTGCACTAAAATGATGGCAAGAAAAATAGTTTCCTTAGCTCTAATCATTAATCACACATTAACACAATGATTTTCTTTCCACCATTAGAGATAAGAACTATAAAATTATTGAATCAGCTAACTTATCAATAGATTCAAAAGCTCTTACTCATTACAGCATCCATTCATGAGATAAAGTCGGAAGTAGTTCCTCCCTAGATCCAATCACACATGCCTTTGATGAAAAACATAAGTTTGTCTCCGGTCCTAAACAAGACTTCTCAATTAAGGTAGTTCGAAAATAGTTCTTTACAATTCCAAAAATGAGGGTCTTTCCCAAAACCATCGACCTTTTCTAAAAGGTCGATCCTCTTATTTATAACAAATCATTAACTAAAAATAACTATCAAAAGTGCAAGCTAAATAAAATAAAACATTGCCACATGGCGCCTCCATCTCTCTGTCTTCTAAAAGTCATCAAATGGTTTCATTGGAGTGGATGAATCTTCTCATACTCAGACCATGTGATGAAGAGTTCATCGCATGTGTTGGCATATGAGAATCTGTGTTGGTCCATCGGGGCTGAAAGGATCTCCTTCACTTCTACTGCCTGCACCTAATACTTGACTATTTTAACACTTAATTGTTGTAATATTGTTCGAGCCTTGATCAGGTGCTCCATGAACTGTTGTACTTGTCCCGACTCCATGTTAGCCACATTTGTTATCTCTGCAGTCCATGTCGAGTCTTGTTCTGCATGTTGTTTGACTATGTCATGCAAGTCAATAAAGTCCTTGGGCGAGCCGAATTCTGGGAGACCGATGTCTCTCATCGCCTGATTGATCTTGACCCAACTCCTTTCGCAATTGACCCATTTTTCTTGAATATCCCACTGAGGTTCTTGGGCCATTTTCACCTAGTATTCGATTGCCTTCCTTATCCGATCTATGTTGTTGTCTCTTAGCACTCGAATGTCGTGCTCCTCAGCGTCTTGGCCCGTTTGAACCGCACTGATGTAATCAATTCTTTCCACTACTTAGTGGGCCTTCTTGTACCATCTTTCCATGTCTTTACAAGTCGCCAATGCCATAAGGGTGTCTTCTTGGAATTATGTTATCCCTGCAGTGAAAATGTGTCATTCACTTGTGAATTTTCCATAGGCGTCTTGGAACTCACTTCTCAAAAACATCGTGGCTTGCGTGGAGTCTTGATAGTATTTTGCCAGGTTGCACAGATGCTCTAACTCCTTTAGCGTAGCGGCTAGCTCCTCTTCATCTTTCCTTTCTCATGGTGGCATCTGTGATTTCCATCCCTACACCGATAAGCTCGGATGTCTTGGCATGCTCTGTGCTAATCAATTTCTCCTCTGTGGTGATGAGGATCGAACTGTCCAAAGTAAGCCTCCTTTTCTTGGTGGTTCTATTCACGATGGATTTCCTCTTTTGGTTGTAGGCGATTGCTTGTATATCGGCAACCGCATCCATAGGTTTGGGGATTTGTTGTTCTCCCCAAGTAAGAGTGTTTCCCAGGCTCCTGACAGTGTATATCTATTCAAGATCGGGTTCCTGAACCTCTTCTGTATGTCTTGATGGATCGGCTTCTAGTTGTTGCTCATCAAGTGGTAAGGTACTGGCCAAAACCGAGGAATTAGGGACAGGTTCGGTACTTACTTGGTAATCGTCTATTGAGATATCGATTTCCTATTGTGGAATTTATTCTCCTTGTTCGCCTGATCCTAGTTCATCCCTTGAGTTGTCCATTGGGGTTCCCAGTATGTCGAGTGGCTCGGCGTCCAAGGCACTTTCTACCTTATGCTCGTTCTACGGACGACTCTGACTTGGAGCATCGGGACCCGGGGTGGATGTTTTCTCAGGTTCTTTCTCCTCTGCAATTTGCACTGGGGTGACCAAGGACACCTCTGAACTCTCCTCATCATCGTAGATGGTAATTAAATCAAACAAGGGGTTTGGTATACTTGTCCTTCCTAATGTCCTTGCTATCTCGGGCCGAGCCAAAACTTCCCCTAGTGATCCGACCTATGGTGATGGAGCTTAAGGGTTTTATGACCTGGTGGTTTCTTCAATCTGTATCGACACTGGACCACTTGGTTATCCTCAGCTTTCCACTGGGTCATCGATTAGGATCCTCGTCATTTCTATCAAGTCGGGGTTATTTTGCAATTGATCGATGATCATCTACGCCCCTTGTATTAAGAGTAATCCCCTTCTATGTGCCTCTGTTGTCTCTGCCACTCTGATTTCTTCCTTGGCCCTGAGGGCTTCTTGAGTTGACTATTCTCTCATTTCAACCTATTCATCCACGCTCATGGCCTTAAACCTGGTCATGTTTGGGTTGGCCATCCTCTACACCACTTCGTCCCAGTCTTGGGCACTCTCTATGAAAATTTTGTTCTCAAACTTATCATGAGAATACGGCCAATAGGATGATACTTGTGAAGCATCTTGGAGGATCGGGCCTTTAGGGTCGTGCTTGCGGAATTGGCCTATCGAGAACCTGAATTCAGGTTGGCTCAGCCCTTATAGTTTGGCTTGAGCAATATCTTTCACCAGATAAAACCCTATATGACAACTGTAGGGTATGAAATCATGTTTCTTGTCTTTGACCAATGTGGTATTATAGCCCTGCAAGATGGTCTGATAATAGATTTTTCCCACAATGAGCCGGTATGGGACATGAGCGGGTAGGAGATGTGGTTCTCTGGTGGCCCCGAACACTCTAATGTAGGTTGAGTGTTCATCTAAATACCAATGGCCTACCTTTTCTATCATTTTCTTGGTTGTTGCAAATAGTCTTGGGCATTCCTTCTTAAAAATAATAAAATAAATGTGAGCGATGAATTCATCGCAGATGAGTGCATAAGACTTCTTGTACCTATTCTCCCATAGTATGCTGAAGTTGATGTGAACTGGGAGCTCCGCAACATGCCAACTTAGATTCATGCCGGCGAAGACGTTCCTTTGTGCACATGACGTCGAGTAGGTGCGAGGCCATGTAGAAAGTGGGTACCTCCCCTTCCTTCGGCATTTGAGCCTGTTGTACATAGATGCTCAATTGTTTTGAGATTATCACTCCCCAGTTGAAGCTGCTCCCAACGATCACTACTATGTACGCCAAAGGCATCCATGCTTCTGAAAACTTGGAGCAATCATTTTCTCCATATAGCCAACAGATGAGAGCCATCAAATAGATATATGACTCCCTCAGGTTGATTGTTCTTTACCAGCCATTTCTCTGGTTAGTGAACTTCTTGTCCTCCTTCCACGATGAATCCATCAACCGGATGGTGTCATGGAGTTCATAGAACTTCACCACGAAGTCTGTGTTGAGACGCTCCTCTGGGTCCCTGAGCTTGTAGTATTTCTAGTCTTTTGTCGGGAGGAAAAATCCGACGCATCCGCCATTCTCATCATTGATCAATCACTTCTTCCCATCTGTATGGTCGATGAGCCATTTCAGAACCTCTATGCAGGGGAAAACTGGGGTTCTTCTTGCCACCATGTATAAATACGACCGTCAGATGTTGGGAAACACCTGGTCATTGAGCGCCCTTATGACCGGGTCACTGTGTGGGATATACTCTAGTTATTCTTCTCAGCTAATTTTGTTGAAGATATCCCCCCACTGTGGGAGCGCAACTTTGGATCTGGTGCTTTCTTCTGTATCACTGAAGGCTGGAGGATGGACAAAATATTTCTTCGTTGATGTTTTAAAGACAGGCTTCGCCCTGGGAGCGTACTCCAATTACCTTGTGGTCCTCGGAGAAGAGAATTTGCTTGTTTCATCTTCTTTCATCTTCGGTGCTCTCGGCAAGTGTCTGGTGGTTGGATTTCTCGGCGAGAATCAAATGCGAATATATAAATTATGACCAACGAATTGAAAAACTTGAACACTTACCTTTGTAGCTTGTTTAACCTGGTTTTGATAAAAAAGAGGGTCAGTACAGTCTCGAGACGCTCGTTTTTCTCCTTCTAAAGCTCTGAAATTCAAACTTGTGTGCAGAATGAATTTGCTCAAAACCGTTCTTAGATATTTAAACAGGAGTGAACTTACATTATCGTATCAACCATTCAATTCAGGTTATGAGTGTAATTTCATTAAATCCTTCACGAGATCTTAAAAGATGTTTAAAATTAAATTCATCGTGGGTTGACGACGCAGGCGCGGGTGGTAATGTGGTCTATCGGCAATTTCAAAATGTTGTTGTCTAATCAGCGGACAGGGTAGCAACTAATTCGGCATTAGGCATTAACTAGTTCCTTAAATGTCCAAAATCCGATGGTATCTAATGTCGTAAACATTCCATCGTTCCACTCTTTCAGTTGGTGGATCGAGGGTCGGGATTGTGCTGTGAACATTTTCGTTGATATCCTCCTACAAAAGTTCTGACACCGATCAATCTTTCCATATAGAGATGACATGGAAAAGTTGACTAGGAGGCATGACGAGGACCTAGGGAACCAAAATGACTCGGAATAAAACTAGACCGTATGACCCTCTTATGTGGTAAAGATATGTGGCATTCGAGACTAGTGACTTCATTCGCTCATGTCAGTCAGATTCGGGCCTTTCTTTAAGCCATACATTTCTAAAACCCATTCCTATCTTTCCAACACCAAAAAGTATCAAGGATTGGCGATGACAATAAACCTACCCAAGTGCTCTCGGATCGACCCTCTCGAAAAAGTCCCGATGTCGAAATGCATCGGAGATCGACAACATGTTTTTCATAGACAAAAGCGATTGTTTTAACTTTTCCGGATTTCTCGGACCCCGATAAAGTGCATCAATCATCGACTATTGACGAATTCTTTACGACTTTGTCAATGTCTATCCTTCCTGTATTTTTCTGATGCCGAAGGGGATCGTCTATCTCTTGAACCTTTATGCGAATAACTTATGCAAACCAAAACCACCTTCTTCCAATACCAAT
Organism: Picea mariana; assembly: GCA_032191745.1. NCBI lineage: Eukaryota > Viridiplantae > Streptophyta > Pinopsida > Pinales > Pinaceae > Picea > Picea mariana. The sequence goes on from JASDQU010739169.1 coordinate 84,741, forward strand.
GAGGATCGGTGCTTGGCGACTGTTGTTTTTTGTGTGGTTCCTTTACTTACTTGAATTATTTATGACGCCGAACCCGAGTGCGTCAGGTGCAGTTTTTTGCTGTCAATTCTTAATTCGGGTGTTAAGGTCCTTTAGACATGAGGTTTCACGAGTTCAAACAAAACTGACAAAGTGATAAGAGACATGAAAACAAACAAAGATAAACCACTTCCCAAAATGAAATCAAGTTAGACAAATCACTTCCCAAAATAAAATCAAGTTAGATAGTGAATAAAACAAGTGGTACCCAAAAAGTGAAAAAATTTGATAAGGCTTTTAGGGTGTGTTGAGTGCTCAACATGCAGTCATACTTGAACCTTCCTTGGAACATTATGTGCATCATCATAATCACATGCAGAAGGAGATCAATTAAACTCATCACTAATCAAGGGATAATTAAATTCTTCATTGGTTTCTCAAGCCAAGATTTTCCTAAGGAAGTTATGGATTTAAATTCAAAGTCTTTCATAAGCGAGAATGTAGGACTATCCAAAACCTCATTACTGGATAATTGAGACTATAAAAATGCATTATCCCTAAAATAAAAACTATTTAATAGAAGCGATCGACAATGATAGACTAAGATCATAGTCTATAGTGGTGGTCGAATTGGACGATGGTGATCAAGTGTAAGCAGATCGGACTACTCAAATTCATTCTCATGTTTGAACATGCATGAAAGTTAATGGAAGAAGGCAGATGAGAAAAGTATATTATGCTAAATTTAAATATTCACGTGTGAGTGTTAAGTTTCATCATGTTTTGGCTTGTGAATAAGTCAAGTCCATTTTTCATTTGTGAAATCAATCTGGATCGTCCACTCAATGGTTGATTAAATCTGAACCATGGATTTGTTTAAATGCCAAAATAAGCAGTATGTGTGTTCACTCTCAATCATAGGAAAAATTCATATGGAATATGAATCTTTGATGGGTTAAAGTGATAACTAGGATAGGACCTAGTTATAGGGGGTGGTCACTTGGTAAACAAAAGAAGTGCCTTCGGGCTAGGTTACATAACAGGCCTTTGCGCCTTTATTTATCCAACGACTTAGCACTTTCCCATTTCGATACAGGAAATATAACAGAGAGGTAATTAAAAGATCGAAATATGATCTATTGAAGGAATGAGAATGCAGTGAAAATCATGTGATCGAAATAGAGGAATCTATCCATGCCTATGACTCACTCATAAGGACTAAAAACTTGATCAAAATAAAGATAAGAAAAATAAGGTTTTCAAATTGTAATTGAAAATACGTTATGAAGATTTTATAAAATAAATAACAAAAGAAGAAATTTGTTCTTAAAACAACATTAGTGTTATGAAAAGGCACTTGAATAACCTTATTAAATAAACATTAAGAGTTTGAATATAGTTAACTCCTCAAGGTCGAGGTTCTGTTCAAGAACAGTTACAACAATGGTAAACAGATTTTATCACCTAGACATTCCATTGTTGCTACAAGGCTTTTGGCACGTGAAGGGATAAATGTTGAACAACTTACAAGGGATTTGAAGTCTTTTGAATTAAAACCAACTTTTAATAACAAACAAAAGTATCAACATTATTGTTATTTTATTAATAAAATGAAAAGGCACATTGGTTCATTTTCTCTTTTACAAAGAGACACATTGGTTCAATGTCATACACCTTTTGGAAGACTTTATAAACAAAGAAATATGGTGAAGAAGAGGGTGTCTTTGAGAGCTAATTCAGAAGATCAAAACAGAGGCAGAGTCCAAAGAAAAATTGACACCTGAAACACACACATGAAGTGAGGGTGGAAGGGAGGAGCAAGGGAGGATTGTAGTCTCTACAAGTTGGAGCCTGAACAATAAGGAGTTGTATCTTCCTCAAGTTGGAGCCTAAACAATAGGGAGTTGTATCTCCCTCAAGTTGGTTCATGAAAATATAGGATTGGGGTCCTTTACAGGTTGGAGCCTGAACAACAAGGAGTTGTAGCTTCCTCAAGTTGGTGCTTGAAAAAAAAGGATTGGTTTCTCCTTGAGTAGGTGCTCAAAAGGGAAGGAGATTGGTGTCTCCTACAAGTTGTATCTTGTAAATGAAATATAATTTTTAGTGATTATTCCATTTAAATTCTGCATACTATACATTCTTGTCGATAAATTGTTATGGTTAATAATTTTAATAATTAAATAATTTATTAGAATTGTGAAAAATAAGCAATATTGATTCAGCCCCCCCCCCCGGCCCCCCCTCCTCTCAATATTGAAAAACATTTCAACAATTGGTATGAGAGCAGGTTCCTTCACCACAGTCTAATCACTGGAAGGTAAATTATGAGGATCACAATGGATCAACAAGAAGGAATGTCCTCTAACAGAACACCATTGTTCAAATGAAATGATTATGTATTTTGGAGTATAAGAATGATAAGTTATTTGATGGCCCTTGGTTGTGATGTTTAGTTATCTGTGGTAAATGGTTACACAACACCAACTATTGCACCATCAGATGTTGCTGCAAAGAAACTCTACAATGATAATTCAAGGGTTGTTAATGAAATTTTGGGTGGATTAGCAAACTTTTTATTTGTAAAAGTGATTCATTGTAAATCAACAAAAGAAATTTGGGACAAACTTAGAATCATTTATAAAGGAGATGGAAAATTTAAGCAAGAAAAACTTCAAACATACAAAGGCCAGTTTGAGATTTTGAAGATGAAAGAGGAAGAAAACATTGCAGAATATTTTCAAAGAGTGGATGAAATTGTCAATTCAATCAAAGCACTGGGAAACGAGTTAAAAGACAAAATTATTGTCCAAAATGTGTTGATATCATTACCAATGAGATATGATGCCAAGGTATCTAACTTGGAAAATCAAGAAGACCTTGACAAACTGACAATGGATGAAATTCACGGGATTTTTACAACCTATGAAATGACAACGGGGAAAGAAAGGCCATCAAAAGGGGAAACAAACTTTAAAGCATCAAAAACAACAAAGAACCATGATCATGTGCCAAATAAAAATCACTTAGAAATATCAGATGAAGAAGAGGCTAACTTTATAAGGAAACTCAAGAAAGGGTCTGGGAAATACAAAGGGAAGTTACCTCTCAAATATTTCAATTGTGGAAAAAATGGGCATTTTTCCTCCAAATGTCCCTATCCCAAGCAAGAGGATAATGATGATGAAGAAACTTATAACCATAAAGAACTTAAAAAGAACAAAACTGGAAATAGGAAAAAATTCTACAAGAAAAGGAAAAAAATTTACTCCAAAGAAGATTGTTAGTGAGTATAGATTTCCAAAGTCAAAACAATTATTTTTATTGTTGATTGGGTCTTGTAGTCATGTTCTGGTCTCCTAAAGATCATGTGTCAAGGCTTGATGGTATTTCTATTAATGTAATATCGATGAGGCTATGAGGCATGTGGAGCACTCCTGGTCAATTTTGTGATTATTTTTCTATCCTCAGAATTAACTATGGCCTTCTAGTTGCAAGAATGGAAAAGACACTATCACATATTGAGAGAGAGAGAGAGAGAGAGTTCACAAAGGAAACTGTTGACAAAAATATTTCGCAACAAATTTCCTAGTTGTTGTGAAATATTATTTTCATCATAACTTTAAAAAGAAAAACTGGGTTTTGCCAAAATAAAATTAGGAAATGAATCTTAGTGTCATTAATTTGCTGAAAAAAAATCAGCCCAACCTAGTTCACCATTTGGGAGAAAAGGTGAAATTACCAGTCGCTGCGAAATCTCCTGGTTACTGCGAAATTTCATGTAGCTGATTGTTTTTGCAATGAACTTCAAGTGCATATTACGAGCAGATGGTGATTGATCTCAACAAACTGAAAGAGGTTTTTCTCAAGCATGGATTTATCTACAAAAAACTTTCTCGGTGTTTGCACATGTGTCATGGTTGGTGATATTCGAAGGGATATTTACAGCCTATTTTTACATATTTTCGCCTAATTTAATTAGTTAAAAACTAAACCCTAAAAAATAGGAGTTAGTTTGTAACTCCTTCTTGAATGTGAAACCCTAACTATTTTGACCTGATTGAGTTAGATTGAATTGTAATTCTATATATTGTGAAGGAAATAAGGAGAAAAGGGTTGGAGACTTGAGGAAAAAGACTCTTTGGTTGTTGTATATATTTTTTATTGTTAATGAAAGCTTTCAAGACGAAGGACTTGAATATTTGTCTCATAGATTCTTGTGCTAGTAATATGCAGTTTGTTTTTCCTTGTGAATGTTTCCTATATTTGTTGACCGTTATGTTTATTCTTCTATTCTAAGTGAGTGATTATAGATAGAGAATTCATTGTTGATGCTCTTTATCTCACATTCAGTTTTCCTACATTAGTCTTCTGATATTGTGACAGAACACATCCACTGCTTGGTGCTCTGTTATAATTGATGTGTTATTTTCTTCTCATCACCATACTATAATGCATATGATGACTAACAGATTGCTAGCTACCTATCCTATGGAGTACATTTGTTCATATCAACCAGCTTTAAAGCTTTGATATGACCTATCTTTATTATGACTCCATGCCCAATGGGTGTTTCACTCAATCCTACCACCACATCATAAACTTTTTGTCTTTACCTACAGATCTGACCATTGTGTTATAATTTCAATGAGAGAGCCATCTCTGGTTGGAAGGCCAGTTTCCAGCCCAATTTTGTTTGAAAAAATCACTTATGTGTTTTCCTTTCACAGCCAAGGAAAATTACAGAGTGATAACAAAGATAATAGTTCATCTGACATGAGTGAAGATGGCGAGACAAAAGTTCTATTTATGGGCATAGAAACTCAAAATAATGTTGTTGATGATAATATTGGAAATGAAGGAAACTATGAAGTTGAAGGAGAAGTAGAATTTGAAGAAGAACTTATTAGTGCTCTCAAAGAATCGAGAAAATATAAAAGGAAGAATAAATCATTAAGAGAACAATTATTAGAATATGAAGAAGAAGAAAAAATCAAGAGAAAAATAAGTTTCAAAACCATCAAGGAATCATAACAAATCATCAATGATTTGAAGACTCAACTCCAAGAAGCTAAAATAATTGAAGAGGTCATAAGTAAACAACTCAATGAAAAACAACAAGACTGTGAAAAATTAGAGGCTGAAATTGTTTTTCTAAAAGGGGAACTTGAGAAAGGAACCAACCAATCAAGATTTGAAAACAATTCAAAAATCTTGTATGATATTCTTAACAGACAAAGATCATCAAGCAATAAGACATGATTGGGTTATTATCAAAAGAAAAATAACAAAGGATCTAACTCTACATCTCAGAAAATTGATAAAAATCCAAAAAAATATGCATCTGCCCTTTAGAGCTCCTTCAAAAAGGAATAAAGCAAAATAAACACTGATTCTAATCAACATAAGTCTTCTCTCCCTTCAAGAGAAAATGAATATAGAAGGAATACAACTACAATAAGAACTCCCCCAAAAATGTATCAACATCTATTTATTGGCTACTAATTCGCTTGCAATATTTTTGGGCATAAATCATTACAATGTAGAGCTTATGGAAAGAATAATCATAAAAGTGTTCAAATATATGGTTATAATAACAACAAGAATAACAATAATCAAGGGAATAGAAACTATAATCCATTCTCTCCATTACAAGATTACAATGTTGAATGCTACAAATGCAACAATTATGGTCACAAAGCTAGTGATTGTAGACTACCAAAGCATCCCATGAAGACTTCCAACATTCAAGAAGAAAAGCATAAAAAAACATGGAAAGAAAAGGAAACATAGTGTAAGGTATCCTTATATGCTAAAAATAAAAGAAGTCAATGGTATGTTGACAGTGGATGTTCAAATCATATGACACGAGATCAAGACAAATTCATCAATCTGAAAAGGAAAGAAAAAGGAAAGGTTACTTTTGGAGATGACGTCTCTGCCAAGATAATTGGAAAAGGTATAGTGAGTCTGGGAAATAATAGAGCTAAAGTAGAAAATGTGCTATTAGTTGAAAATTTAAAGCCTAATCTCCTTAGTGTGAGCCAAACATGTGATCAAGGACACATATGCATATTTGACTCTAAAAAATGTGAGATTATAAAAGAAGGCTCAGAAAAATTAGTGGTTGTTTCACCAAGCACACAAAACAATGTATATATCTTAAACATAGAAGAAGAAGAAAAATGTTGCATGAGCCAAATAAACGAAAGTTGGCTATGGCATAGAAGAATGAGACACATAAGCTTTCATAACTTGATAAAAGTTAGTAAAAAATAAGTTGTGAAAGATATGCCAAAGATTATAAAACACTCAAACTCTGTTTGTAAGCACTGTTAACATGGAAATCAAACAAAAGTAAGATTCAAGACAAAAGAATACTCCACATCAAAACCATTATAATGTGTTCATATTGACCTTCGTGGTCCAACCAAAACTAAAAACATACAAGGTGAACATTACTTCATTCTATTCATTGATGACTATACAAGAATGACATGGGTATCTTTTCTCAAAGAGAAATCAGAAGCATTCGAAAAATTTAAAGTCTTCAAAGAACATGTTGAAAATGAGACTGATCTCAAAATCAAGTGCCTAAGATCAGACAATGGGGGGGAATTTACCTCAAATGAGTTCAACAAGTTTTGTGAAACTCGTGGAATTAAAAGACACTTTTCAGATCCGAGAACTCCTCAACAAAATGGAGTTGTTGAGAGGATAATCAGGTGTAAGTTTGATTATTGTCCATGTATTCATAATGTTCCCGCAAGAGTTTATGTTGAAATATGTTACTGACATCCATTCACAAAAAAAAAAAAAATTGATCAGATAACAAAGAAAATAATCACCAAGCTTGTTGTATTGCCTCTCTATCAATGGAAGTCATACTTGAACCTTCCTTGGAACATTATGTGCATCATCATAATCATATGCAGAAGGAGGACAATTAAACTCATCACTAATCAAGGAATAATTAAATTCTTCATTGGTCTCTTGGGCCAAGACTTTCCTAAGGAAGTTATGGATTTAAATTCAAAGTCTTTCATAAGGCAGAATGTAGGACTATCCATAACCTCATTATTGGATAATTAAGACTATAAAATGCATTATCCCCAAATTGCAAACCAACTAACATAAGCGATCAACAATGATAGACTAATATTAGAGTATATAGTGGTGGTTTAATTGGACGATGATGATCAAGTGTAAGCATATCAGACTACTCAAATTCATTTTCACGTTTGAACACACATGAAAGTTAATGGAAGAGGGTGGACACTAAAAGTATATTATGCTAAATTTAAATATCCACATGTCATCGTTAAGTTTCATCGTGTTTTGGATTGGGAATAAGTCGAGTCAATTTTTCATTTGTGAAATCAATATGAACTGTCCACTCAATGGTTGATTAAATCCAATACGTGGATTTGTTTAAACGCCAAGATAAGAAGTATGTGTGTTCTCTCTTGGTCACAAGCCAAAGTCATATGGAATATGAAGTTGTGATGGGTTAAAGTGCTAACTGAGATAGAACCTCGTTATAGGGGGTGGTCACTTGGTAAACAAAAGAAGTGCCTTCAGGCTAGGTTACAGAATAAGCCTTTGCGCCTTTGTTTATCTAACGAGTTAGCACCTGCCCATTTCGATACATGAAATCCACTAAAGAGCTAATTAAAAGATCGAAATCTGATCTATTGAAGGATTGAGAATGCAATGAAAAGCATGGGATTGAAATAGAGGAATCGATCCATGCATGTGATCGACTCATAAGGACTAAAAACCTGAACAAAATAAATTTAAGGCAAATAAGGTTTTCAAACTGTAATTGGAAATCCTTTATGAAGATTTTATAAAATAAATAACAAAAGAAGAAATTTGTTCTTAAAACAACATTAGTGTTATGAAAAGGCACTTGAAAAACCTTATTAAATAAACATTCAGAGTTTGAATCTAGTTAACTCCTCAAGGTTAGGGTTTTGCTTAAGAACAATTACAATAATTGTAAACAAATTTTAGCACCTAGGCATTCCATTACTGCTACAAGGATTTTGGAACGTGAAGGGATAAATGTTGAACAACTTACAAGGGATTTGAAGTCTTTTGAATCAAAGCCAACTTTTAATGACAAACAAAAATATCAACATTATTGTTATTTTATTAATAAAATGAAAAGGCACATTGGTTCATTTGCTCTTTTACAAAGAGACACATTGGTTCAGTGTCATGCACCTTTTGGAAGACATTATAAACAAAGAAATATGGTGAAGAAGAGGGTGTCTCTGAGAGCTAATTCAGAAGATCAAAACAAAGGCAAAGTCCAAGGAAAAATTGACACCTGAAACACACACATGAAGTGAGGGTGGAAGGGAGGAGCAAGGGAGGTTTGTAGTCCTCTACATGTTGGAGCCTAAACAATAGGGAGTTGTAGCTTCCTCAAGTTGGTGCTTGAAAATAGAGGATTGGAGTCCTTTATAGTTTGGAGCCTGAACAACAAGGAGTTGTAGCTTCCTCAAGTTGGTGCTTGAAAACATGGGATTGGTGTCTCCTTGAGTACGTGCTCAAAAAGAAAGGAGATTGGTGTCTCCTACAAGTTGTAGCTTGTAAATGAAATATAATTTTTTATGATTGTTACANNTTAACAAAAATAACGACCCAACATACATTAGAATCAAGTTCTAAATATGTATAGCAATGAACTAAGCAAGAACTTGAAGAATATGTGGTAAATCCCCCCTAGGGTTTCCAATGTTAGCACTAGAATTCACCAATTAGATATCTAAGTAAAAGATAAGCAATTAAAAGCTTTTTAGAGATCAATTTCACCACTAGATATATAAGATAAACTTGTATTATCAATCTAGAAATGAAATATAAGCTATGTATGAGTAAATATAGACCTTTAAGCACCAAACCCTAGCCATGGGGTTTCTCCAAATCTTATTTTTATTGTTGTTAGTATTTTCCATATTTGAAAAAACCTTAAATCAACCCACAAAATGCTATATAAAACCTTGAAGCACAATTCTATAGGGATGTTTTGCCTTATTAGTGTTATAGATGAACAATTAAGCACAAACCTTTGATAATACAAGTCTAGAAAATGGAATAAACCGATAACTTTTCACTAGACTTGGAAAGAAATCTAAATTAAGATTTTTCTTTGATTTTTCACTATTAGATCTCTTTCTAAACAAAGAAAACTAAAATATTTTGGATTTTTAGGGATTTTTGGTTAGTTGTTGGGAGAAGACAAGTACCTTATTCCCACTAGGGCTTATGGGGTCAAGAAGTATGGTCCTTTAAGAATTGGTCATTCTTATATTAATGATTAGAGTTAAGATATTAGAACCCCTAAAGTAGAATAATCTCTTAACTAATCAAGATAAGGTGTGAAGACCAATGCCCTACAAGAAGGGATTCCACAAGGGAAAAACCTTCACCAACAAGATCAACTATAACTTTAATAAAATACTTAAAACCCTTGACAGGGAACCAAGAGGAAAAATAACGAAAAATATTGAGCACTTACCCAAGTTAAAAACAAAAGAAGGAAGGAACAAACCCTAAAATGCCTTCTCTCCAAGCAGTATAGTAACCCTTCAATGGATTGATCTTGAAAACTAGTAGAATTCTTGAACTATCGCAACAAATCTATGATGAACCAAGAATAAACCAAGAAAGAAAACTCCAAGAATTGACACCAAAAATTCCAATAGGTAGATCTTTAACAAAATTGTGTTCTCAAATGAAATCCAACAACAACAATTTGGAATGAGAGGAAAACCTTTATTTATAGATGAGGCTTCTACATCCTTCCCATTCTTTATTATTTTCTAATCTTCCTAAATTTATTCTAGGAGATCTACAAAAGTGACTTGTCATCCACATAAGGAAGGAGACTAAGTCCAAGTACAATTAAAGCATACCACATGTATGTAAAAACCTCAAGAGAAGGGGGTCATCCCATAAAAGAGAGGTCAATTTGGTGTAGAAGCTCAACATTCCCTTGAAAAATAATAGTCCAAGCCTCAAAGCATGGTGTGGAAGCCTCCCACGTAATGAATAAGCCAACATATATCCTCCAAAGGTGGAACAACCTCATGGAATGAGTGAAAATACCCTCAAAACGTTTATGACTCCTCTAATCATGCTCATAAATCCTCAAAATGTTCCTCCAAGGTATGACCATGTCTATATGTCAAGCAAATATGCCTCCATAAAGCATGTAAAGTGACCCTCTAGGTAAAACATGGGTCATAAGACCCCCAACGGCTAGTGTGGCCTCCACATAAGTGAGTTCGACTTTCAAATCAAGTAGTAAATAGCTCAAAAAGTGATCAATGAGGAGATGTTTCTAGCATATGTGACATGGCATGCAATGACGTGGCCCATGCAAGTGTAAATAACCCCAAAGTGTCTTGGAAAGCTATAAAGGAAGGGTCAGTGACCTAATTCATCATTATGCAAATTGTGACTTGTCATTGAGGAGAAGAGGCACATCTCAGAAGAGATAGTTCAATGTATTCCAGGAGGAAGACACCAGTTGGCTGATTTCGGTGTTGAAAGACACACCCTAGTCACCAGGAAGATCATCCAGGTCTTCCATCATTCTTCATTGATTCCACAATGCTCCCATATTCTATGTATTATCTTTTAGTTGGTTATTTGTATTCCGGCTAAGATCCTTTTGTCTTTTGATCTAGCCAAGTGTTGTTATTTTATTCAGCTGCAGTTGCTTATTTGTATTCCAGCTAAGATCCTTTGTCTGTTGATCTAGTCGAGTATTGTCAGTTTATTCAGCTGCATTCGTCCATTTTGTAATCCATAGAGATATCATAATACAAACTTTGCAATCCTTTTTTTCGTTTATTATGTGTATGATCATTTATATGCTGTAAACCTTTGATCCTACACACACATTAGCAGTGTTTCCTAGACTAGCCAAGTCAAGAACATTACAGTGGTATCAGAGCTTTATTCATGTTGGCCTGTGACTAAAGACAATGAGTGTAGCAGAAGACCCAGAGGGTCGTGAACACGTAGGTGATGAATATGTCACTTAAAACAGGCATCAAGAAAGAAGGCATAGGCCTGATTTCCCCCCTTTTCCTCCTAGCTCAGAGGAAGACAAAGAGGCACACAAAGAAGCAGAGAGAAGGGAAGAGCGTGAGGCTGAGCGCGAGGCAAAGAGGATGCTAGGAGATAGATATGAGCGACCAGAGGGCAGTGGCAAGGCCCCCATATATCTAGAGGCATCTTTTATGCAGGTTATCAACGATATGTTAGCTAGTCAATAGACCATGTCTTAGTCCTTGGCACAGGTGGTCGATAGATTGGCTAGAGTGGGCACCCCAGATACACAAGTCCCGCATGCAGCACAAGGGAACTTGGGAGAAGGCAGTAGACCCCTATCACCCTCTCGCACATACACCTCTGCGAGTAGGATTCCCAGACCCTTGTTTCCCAGTTTCCAGAGGGCGCCCCCGGTAGCAGCACTGCCACCGATAGCACAGAGGCCACCCACTCATGCTGACGACATTGCAGAGTATAGGAGGGAGTACACAACATTGGGTCTTGACTTCCATCAGGACATGACCTTAGTCGAGTACTGTGGACTTAGACTTAGGAACCGCCTCAGACAGTCGTAGAGGGGAGGACCACAACAACAGCAGGGGCATAACCTCAATTTCATCCAAAAAGTTGGGAAACTCACCATCCCTTCTTTCGACGAATCGTCCAAATACACCGCTAGAGCTTGGGTACAGAAGCTAGACATGTATTACAAGCTCAACCAGATGACCGAGATGGAGGCCATCAATTTCGCGACCTTACACTTGGAGGGTGAGGCACATGAGTGGTGGTATCATGGACTGGTGACATTGGGTCACAGTTGCATCACCTCCTATAGGGAGTTTACAGATAGGCTCATGGACATGTTTGACAGGAAGGATCCCGAGATACACTTCAGGGATCTAGCCCAGTTGAGAAAAAATGGCACAACAGAGGCGTTCATCACAGATTTTCAACGGGTAGTCATGGCAGTGACAGATATATCAGAGCCCAAGTTGATCATTCTATTCACAGAATGACTCACAGAGCCTTTGAGAGGATGGGTGAAGGCATACAGGCCTCCCACTTTGTAGGATGCCATCCTTTGCACTCGAGATCTGGCAGACTCAGTGCCAAAGACTAAAACTTTCTCCAAACCATTTGTGCCCCAGAGGGATCGAGACAGGAAGCCATTCCAGAGAGAATGGAAGGGCAAGGAGAAGTTGGATGATGAGACTAGGTGAGAGCTTATGAGGAAGAAGCTTTGCTTCAGCTGCAGAGATCCTTGGGTCCCAGGCCATAGGTGCATGGGCAAGGGAGAGATTCATTATATTGAGGTAGTAGCAGACAGCAAGGACAGTGAGGAGGAGGAGCAGGGCAGTGGATCCACTAGTTCAAAGGAAGAGTCAGCACCAACAGAGGAGCAACCTCCCTGTAGATCACCGACACCGGTAGGATCCCATCCTCCAGTAGTCCCACAATTGCCAGAACAAGCTAACAGGAGGAAAACAACAAAGGGAGGTGTCATAGCGACCCTTTCTGGCGTTCCCAGGTATGATACCCTCCGTATCAGAGGGATTATTCAAAGGAAAGGGGCAATTATCCTGATAGATGGTGGGGCCACCCACAACTTCATCGATGCTTCACTAGTATTGAGACAAGCACTTCAGACATAGGAGTTTGAGGGGTTTGATGTTACGGTAGCAGATGGGCACACAGTGGAGTGTCTAAACAGAGTTCCAAACTTAGAGATGAAGTTAGGCAACTACACAGTGAGAGACACATTTTATGTGGTTGACCTATTGAACACAGATGTGGTGTTAGGATTTCAGTGGATGATTACCTTGGGAAAAATCACTACCAACTACCAAACCTTGGAAATGGGATTCAGAGATCAGGATGGGAAGAAGGTTGTTCTAAGAGGTATGTCGACAGGAGCACCCAGGATAGTTTCAGCCAAGAGGATGGAGAGGATATTTAGACATGGGGAGGTATCATATGCCGCAGGATGTTTGATCACTACTCATAAGGACTCGCAAGGTCGAAAACAATAGCATACAAAGATCAATAATTTATTGGGACGACATCAGTAGGTCTTTGAGGCAATTCCCCGAGGGAGACCACTTGATAGGGGGTTTGAGCACACCATTGAGTTGGAGGTGGGGGGAAAACCTATGATCACCCCCCCTATCATCATCCTAGGAGGTTCAAGGATGATATAGAGAAGGCAATCAAGGAATTGTTGGTGATGGGACACATCAGACCAAGCAGCAGCCCATTTGTTTCTTCATTTGTCTTAGTTCTGAAGAAGGATGGCACCATGAGGATGTGCATTGATTACCAAGTCTTGAACAAGAAAACCATCAAGAACCGATACTCTATCCCACACATTGATGAGTTGATGGATGAACTGCATGGGGCAGTTTTCTTCTCAAAAATTGATCTACGCTCTGGATATCATCAGATCGGCATACGAGAGCAGGGCATAGAGAAGACGACATTTTGATGTCATTTTGGACACTTCGAGTTCCTGGTTATGCCATTTGGGCTAACCAATGCACCTACTACATTCCAATCTTGCATGAACCATATATTTAAGGATCAGTTAAGGAAATCAGTCTTGGTTTTCTTCGACGACATCTTGATTTATAACCGGTCATGGCAAGAGCATATGAGGCACTTGGATGAGGTATTGAGCATCATGGAGGCACAGTCATTATATACCAAAGAGTCCCAGTACGAGTTCAGTATGACAGAGCTACTTTAATTAGGCCACATCATCAGTGCATAGGGGGTATAGATGCACCAAGAGAAGATCAAGGCCATTACGGATTGGCCAACGCCTAAGAACATGACAGAATTGAGGAGCTTCTTTGGGCTATGCAGCTATTACAGGCGGTTCGTCCAGGGTTTTTCTCAGCTTAGAGCACCGCTGACAAATATTACCAAGCAAATTGGTCCATATGGGGCCTTCATATGGACTGAGAAATCACTGGAAGCCTTTGATCACATGAACGAAGTCATGGGAACTTGTCCAGTGTTGGCACTACCGGACTTCACCTTGCCATTTATACTAGAGTGTGACGCATCCGATGAAGGAATCGATGCATTTTTCATGCTGGGAGGACACCCCATTATATTTGAGAGCCAGAAGCTTAGTCAACCTGAGAGGTTGTACTCCATTTATGACAAGGAAATGTTTGCAATCATGCATGCTTTGACCAATTTCAGACAATATTTGGTGGGCAACAAATTCATGGTCAAGACTGATCACAACAGTTTGAAGTATTTCCTTGAGCAGAAGGACCTCAGTAAGCACCAACAGAAATGGGTGACGAAGGTACAAGAATTCGACTTTGACATAGAGTATGTCAAGGGGAAGAAGAACATTGTGGTCGATGCACTATTGAGGAGACCTGTGGCATGTTCTTTGATGGAGATTTCAGTAGATTGGAAATCCCACTTGTTAGTGGAATATTCCAAGAACAAGTTCGCTTGTGAGGTGATGGATGGGAAGATACAGGATGACCGGTATAGGGTCATTGACGATGTCATATTTTACAAGGATAGAGTCTACTTGGTGTCATATTTAGGGCTTAAGAAGAAGATCCTCACCGCAGTTCATGATTCACCTCTAGCAGGCCATCAGGGATTTTTCAAAACCTATAGATAGATCAGAGAAAGGTTCTCATGGAAGGGCCTCAAACAAGATGTTATGAGACACGTCAGTGAGTGTGTGACTTGCCAGCAGAACAAGTCAGAGCATGCACTTCTAGCAGGGCTACTTCAGCCATTCCCCATTCCAGAGCAGAAATGGGAGAGTATATCTATGGACTTCATCATAGGTATACCCAAGGTCCAGGGTAAGGACTGTATCTATGTAGTGGTCGAAAGATTGACCAATTTTTCTCACTTCTACGCAATACCGACAGAGTACAGCGCAGTTCAAGTAACCAAGATTTTCTTCAGGGAGGTCTTCAGACTTCATGGGTTGCCAAAGAACATTGTCAGTGACAGGGGCAGTCAGTTCATAGGGACATTTTGGAGAGAGTTGTTTCGGTTGGTGGGGACAAAGTTGACACTTAGCACCAGCTATCAGCCTCAGATAGATGGGTAGACCGAGATTGTCAACAAGTGGGTTGAAGGGTATTTAAGGAAATATGTAGGAGGACTGCAAAGAACGTGGGTAAAGTGGTTACATTTAGGAGACCATTGCTACAACACCACCTTCCACATGTCCATTGATATGACACCCTTCCGAGCATTGTATGGATATGATGCTCTCACTTTGGTAGACATGGTCTTCGGGGAGTGCAGGTCTCCCAAGGCCAAGAATTGGATCATAGAGAGTCAGAAGATTCTCAAGTTGTTGAAAGAGAACCTGCAGATGGTGCAAAACCAACAAAAGATAAGTGCGGACAGGCACAGGATAGAGCGCATCTTTGAGGTTGGAGATTTGGTTTTCTTAAGACTCCAACCCTACAGAAAGTCATCTCTGAAGAAGAGTGGGGTCGAGAAGCTCAAGCCCATATTTTATGGTCCTTATAGGATCATGCATCGAGTAGGTGAGGTCACTTATGATCTAGAGCTTCCAGAGGGGAGCAAGATTCATAACATGTTCTCCCTGGGGGTTATATCCCTCAGGCATGGATGCTACTAGAGGCATCGCGCCTCCTCCCCTAGTACCCCGTCATCTGCCTCCACGGTGTCCTCTAACTATGATTACTTGCACGAACACATGTCAACTCAATTAGTAACATTATAATCAAATCATACCAACGAAACCCGTAGCGATCCCAAGTCCTAGGTTGAACCAGCTCTGATACCATATGTATCATCCCTCCCGTTTAGTTATGAAAACAAGCCTCACATAACAAGTGTAAATTCTTTTTGTGTGTGTGCATGTGTAGAAGGGTAATAAGGACATTATACTCAACTTCGCCACACGATGACGAACATGATGCATGCAATTCACGTGACAACAACATAATGACCTAAGAAGCACATCAACAACTAGAAGCAATGGATGACAATCAACCGACAAAATAAGAATGACTACCCGCCCGTCCTACCCTGTAATGGTTAGGACCTCCAGGACACATAAGAAATTCTCAAGCCCAGGTTCCCATCTATTTTGACCATTTAAGGTCTCAAGGCTGGTGACTGTTATGAGGAACAAGGAGGTGTCTACATTTCCCCCCCGACACAAGCAGATCAAGCACATTAAATGTCTACAACTAAGTACAACATTAATTAATGAACAATCGCACCCTTAACAGGAAGCATGAGCTAAAAACGACTTCGTGTTATCCCGATTAATCGTCGAGTCAAGCTAGTCAATAAATGAAGTCTATTTTAATCATCTATCACGAGCCCACTTAGCATGTCTAAAAAGAAATAAGACATTAAGGTGCAATCTAATTTAGCCTTAAAACTCAATCATTAATCAAGGCTAAAAGGGCATTATCTATGACTTAAATTGGCGTTAATTACTGATCAATAACCAATCTAAATTCCATTAGACGGCGAGTTACCAATCGAACTTTAAAATAAAGTAAATTTAAATAATTGCAAAATCCCAATTACTAACATCGTATTACCTTATGGTACTTAGCTTAAAAGACATTACATTTTATACATTATCCAATACCAATAAATTTTTATTACATCAACCTATATTAATTGAGTTGTAGAAATTTATATTATTAAAAGATAAAGGCAAGTGTTGTTGAACCAATCTATTCATAACAAGAATTATAAAACCACCATTTTTTCACAAATGACAAATTCAACTCCCCAACTTATTGGTGCGGGATTATTGTTAGCAGCCAACCATTATGCCATGTAACAGTATCTAAATTAACAACCAGAAAGCTAAGGGCTAAGTCGTAAATCTTGATAACCATAGCATCCATCTTAAACTAGAATGCTACCATCAAAATGATTAAGGAAGCAAATAGCAAGACATTTATCATAAAGCAGATAGCAAATAACTGGGCATTTAATGTAACGTAATAACAAGGAATTTTAAAAATAATAAATAAGCAATTAATAAGGCATTAATAACATTCACTGCCAGGAAGAAAAATAAAGACAAGGATTCAGGGCAATTTCGTCCATTCAACTGCAACGCTTAGTCAACCTTAAGGCAAACGTTTCCAAGAACAACCAACGCAGTCCAGCATTTTAAGGGCAACCACAGTCTCGGTTTAAAGGCAAATCGTGGTAAAAAACTGCAGGTTCTGTCACGTTTAGAAGGGTGAATCATGGTTGGTTAAGGAAGCAAATCGTATAGGGAAGGAATCGACCAGGGTTAAATGCAGAATCCCCCTCACATTTTGCCCACCAAGAAAATCGTAGAGGTAAACACCGGTGAAAACGCTGAGAATAAGGTTGTGATTCCACTGAGGTAAGAAGTAGAACCTTGCTGAGTTAAGGCAGACAAAATCATTGGAAAAAGGACTACGAATTCCTGAGCATAGGAGGGAAAATTCGTTGTGTAAGAGCAGAGAGAAATCACTGGTAAGATGACCATGAATTCATTGAGCATAGGAGGGCGAATTCGTTGTGTATAAGCGGTGAAAAATTCACTGGTAATATGACCATGAGTTGGCTCAGCAAAGGAGTGCGATTTCGCTGGGTAAAGAGAGAGGAGTGAGATTTGACAGTTGGTTCACTTAACGCTTGCAAATACACCTGTATTTTTTTTTTCCTTTTTTTATTACTTAAACAAATTCCACCTGTAACGGAAATTAGAGGCATTTTGTATGAAATGAGAATATGCAATCGCTACACAATCAATCAATTCAAGGGAAAAACGTGGGCATTCAACAACCACCCATTCACATTTTTTTGAAAAGGGCAAATGTGCACATGGCACACCAGGTTAAGCTGCGAAGGAGGCATCCAATGCAAGGCTAAATTGACACTCGCTGCAGAAATCTTTGTTCACAATTATCACAGTTTACACTCGTTGCAGTAATCCTTGTTTACATCATCACCTTATTGAACGCAGAGTTATGGTTTAAAATTATCACAAGTTACAATTGCTAAAGTAATCTTTTTACATCATTACCTTATTGAACGCAGAAGTTAAGATTACAGTTATCACAATTTACATTAGCTAAAATAATCTCTTTACATCATTCATCCTAGCACAGAGGCAACACTTTACATGGGTTACATATTTACTATCGCTGAATAAGATCTTACAGCCATTACAAAATGACCAATGCTGAAGTAATAATTTTTTTTTGCATTATCTATGTAAAATAGTTGAGGTAATATATATATATATATACATCTGTTACAAAATTACCATCGCAAAGGTAAGGTTTTTACCTCCATTACATAATGACAACGTAGAATAAAAAAAACAAGTCAATCCACATGAAACAAACGTAGAAGGAAGTTAAATGCTTTTCACATCTTGGGATACCAATATAAGGTGCTGACAACAGTAAGAGAACACCAGGGCCATAAGGATAACTCATCGAAAGGATTGTAGGCTTCTATCAGTCAAGGCGCAGAAAAATAAACAACAAGGAAGCAAGATAATCCATACGCAGAGGCCGTACCGGAAGGTGCAAGTTAACAATCAGGCAAGGACAACAATAAAGGTAGACGGCTAATAGGTTCACCTTAGCTTCACCATCCTCGCATAGAAAAGCAGGGCATTGAGATCCATAGGTCTTTTAAAGCTAAGGCAACGACCGTAGATCAGGCTCCTAGCCGACTGCTCAAGTGAGGACTGGTGAGCTAGGGACGAAGGATAAACAACCTCAAGGTCACAATCAACACACAGGGCGGTCACGACATGCGGGAAACAAAGGTCATGGGAATCCATCAACCAATCAATCAACTAGGCTATAAACATTTCAGTCATGAAACTAGAAAACCAGTTTACCTACCCAATAAACAAGCATATCCAAATCATAAATCCTACAACAATCTACTATTCAACGAAGAAGCGTATCATTGCCTGTTCGCCTGCTCCGAGTGTCGTCCGTGCGCTCCATGCAACTCTCGCTTGCCGACCGTTGAGACTTCACCGGTACGTCCCAGCCAATGCTAGGGGTACTCTTCTTCCCCCTTAGCCCCTCGAGCCACAAAGGGGCCACACACACTATCTAGAGATTTTGGCTAGCTCCCAGCTCGCCTCGCAAGGCCAAGCTACCACTCCTCTCCGAGCTGGCTATCCCAACTCCCACAAGTAAATCAGTCAAGTCAATATTTCTGCAGCATAACGTTACGCAAACAAAAGATGATCCTTCCTCCTTCTTCTTCCTTCATTTTATAGAGTTTCAAACTTCCCCTCTTTCCTACAATCTCATTTAATTAAAGTTTTTAAAAATAAATTCCTAAAAATTCTTCTCCATACAAGTGTCACCCATCCCCTTCATTCCTCCATTATTTAATTTCTTTAATTAATTAATTGTCTTATTTCCCTCGCCCACCTAGAGTTACTCCTAGAATTACTCCTAGGTGTCCCCAAATTCTCTTACAGGTTTTAATAGCTTTCCCTTTTATTAAATTGCTAATTCAGTTTAAAATTAGAAAGCTCTTAAATGGTAAATTCTTTATTAAGTTGACTTTCTGTTTTTTCCCTTAAGTTTCCCTTTTTCTCTTTTTATGTTACCTCTCTTCCCTAGTTTCCTATTTTTTTTATTTTCCCTCTTTCCCCTTTTACTTAGAACTCAAAAAGGCAGGTGTGAACATTAACCCCTTTTCCCTTTTCTTATTTAATTAGCATATTTTAATCTATTAAGGTAATAAAACAATTAATTCCCTTTTTAAATTTTAATCCAACATGATTTTTTTTTTGAAACAGTTCATTTCTTACTCCCCTCATGTTACAAGATTTAACGAAGATCGTGATTATTATTTAAGTTGTTTTTATTTTACTTATTATTGTTTTATTTATTTATTATTTTATTTTATTTTATTTTTATTTTCTTTATTTAAGGGCAGACAAAATTTTACCCCTAGCATAATTTAGACTTAGAACTTAAATTTTGTACTGGGCGACATTTAATTAGGGAAATTGTTTTTAAAAATACTTAACTCGTTATTCGTCCTAAGGCCATCTAGGTTTATTTAATTATCAACAACAATGCGACGTGGCCTTTAGGACGCACTAGGTGCTCCAAGGGTGCCACTCGCCTTATCTGGTCCCTTGTGCAACGTGCCCTTCAGGACGCACTACGTGCTCCAAGGGTGCCACTCGCCATTCTCCATTTTTCTTGCGCGATGTGCCCTTCAGGATGCACCACGTGCTCCAAGGGTGCCACTCGCCTCTTGACTGACTTGGTAGACATCAATAACCCCTAGAGTCAACACTCCGCTAGGTGAACTTGTGGGAGACTAAGGGATTCTAAGGAATAAGGCCCCCGCCTTATTGC
This sequence comes from Picea mariana, assembly GCA_032191745.1. Taxonomy (NCBI): domain Eukaryota; kingdom Viridiplantae; phylum Streptophyta; class Pinopsida; order Pinales; family Pinaceae; genus Picea; species Picea mariana. The sequence goes on from JASDQU010739169.1 coordinate 105,206, forward strand.
GCGCCCCTTAGAATCATCGTGAGCGACTGTTGTAGTCTGCCCTCATGACATCATGGGTCCTCTCGAACTAGGTATCGTTAACCTACAGTTCGAGCCACAACGAGAGTGCTAGTAGGTTGTCGCAAGGTTGTTGTCCACACCTCTCCCTCAACATCTCTAGTAGTCGTGCGTGACCCCTTTTCTCCATATGTGAGTCTGGTCGGCAAGCTATCGTTAGCTTGCATCATCAACAAATCATGTCAGAACATATCCATATCATATCATCCAGTCAGATGCACTAATATCACAGTAAAACAATCAAACCCCAAGGGCACACTCCCTAACTCGATCCAGAGTCCAAGGGGTTCCATCGATGCCTCGGCATCCTCTAGGTCCGTAATCCTGCACACTCAGTAAAACCGAGTCAATAGCACATGTCTATGTCAAAGCAGTAAAACCACACGTCATCAACCCATAATGCCTCATAATCAAAATCAAAAGTTTTAGTAGCATAATAATCCGGATCACTTGCGAGCAAGTATCCTTAAAGAATAAGTTTGCTCAATGTGCCATAGCGAGATGTTACTATATATATATATATATATATATATATATATATATATATATGATGGTTTTTCATTTGTAAATCATAACTCATCTTGTGGATAATCACTTCTACACTTGTTTATCTCTCTTACTCATCATGGAGAACTCGTGCACACTGTTTTGGAGATGATCTAGTGGATGCTTTGCAAGTTTTTTATGGATGATTTGATGGTTATGGTTTCTTTCATGCTCAATATTGATTTGACTAGTAAGTGTTATTTTCAAGTCTTTGATGGTTTATTCTTGATGTATTAAGTAAATGTTTTATCAAAGTAGTGATAGTTGCATGATTCTTGAATTTTCTTGGATAAACCTTTGTCTTGAAACCCTAGGAAGGTTTGTAATGAACTACCTTCCCTTTTTATCATTTATTTTGAGCTTGTTGAATAACATAAGGGTATTTCTAGGGTTTGTAGTGGACTACCCTAGTCTTATTCTTGTAGGTTACAGTTCTAGGGTTTGTAGTGGACTACTCTAGGGCTTCGACCACTTGGTCCATCTTGATCTCTTGCTAAAGGTCTTTAGAAGACATAGGATGGCCTCTTAGGGTTTGTAGTGGACTACCCTAGGGTTTGTTTCTTAATTCTTTCACTTGCCTTTTCTCTTCATAAAAATTGCATTTCAAATTCCATTTGCCCAAGGAAGCTAGACGACACTAGTCTTCTCTCTTGTAAGGTGACCTTAAACCCTAATCCTCTTCCTCCGTTGACGTCTTATGCTAAATCTAGGTTTTATTGCATTGCATATTCATCTCCTAACCATTCATAGTATGATGCATAGATTTTATAGTCTTCTTCACCTTAGAGTACGCTTCACATCATTTATTACATAATTGGTGTAGTTTTCAGCCAATTAGGGCTCGACGTCTTGCACCTTTTGAAGTAGTTTCATGTCATTTTACATTTCATCAAGGATTGGTTATTTGATGTGTTAGTCTTAGCTTGCATCACATCTATCTTTTGTTGCATTTTATTGGTTTTAGGATTGTTATATTTTTGTTATCATAACTTGTCATATTGTTGAAGTAATCATCTTTTTATGCAAGTTTTATTACTTGACCATAACTTCTTCTTTGATAAGTAGTGTTCTGAGGCATTCTTTTGACTTATTGGACTTTGTAAATATCTCTTATTGTCTTAGAACACCTCTCACACAAATTTGGAAATTGTTTTGCTTAACCACCTTGTCTTCACCTTCACCAAGATAGGAGGTCGTATACTTGATTTATTCTTGCTATAGAATTCCTTAAGGTTGCTAGGGAAGCATCCCTTGTGTTGGATCTCAATCCTTTACTAAAACGAGGGAAGTAATTTCTAAGGTCATAGTGGCAAGTATATGTTACACTTGTCTTGCATCTCGTGAAGGCTTTGCACAAGTGCTATATTGGGTGATAGTTTAGTTATCATTGTTGTTGGTTTTATCTTCCCCATTGTAATATGCTTAGTCCTATTCAATGAAATTTAGAGTTAAATCTTCTCATCTTCCATATATGACAAACTATGAATATATAGTATTTTTCATGACAATTCTTTCAAAAAGATGTGTATTCATCATGATTTTCTATAGTGTGAGAGTATTGAATGAACTGGGAGTTGGACATCCAAAGGTTACAAAGTTCTTAATAATGATCACGACTATTGATAAGTATCATTTTTATGATTCTTATTTCCATAACAAAAAAATGATTTCTCGATGCTTTTTACAAATAATCAAGAGGTTATGCATCTAGTAACCAAGCTAGCAACCTTGCTTGCAGTGACAATGATTCTCAACAACTTGGAGCCAATTCTTTTAGGTAAGTGCCTCGATTTTATTTTTTTAATTTATTTAGTATTCATTAATATTTGCAGGGGAGCCAGTGTTCCTAGAAGTTACTCTCCTATATACAAGGTTGTTCCTAGGAGTGCGTTGTGGTGTCCAACCCCTTTATCTTAATAAGAAGGGAGAAACTGCTTAAACCACTTAAATGGTCAACTCCCACTCTTGCTTGCTTGGCCTTTGATCCCTAATATTGTTATTGTTATAATTTATTATGTTGTTAGAACTACCAAGTATTATCCACAAACTCTCACATGTGCAAAGTAAACAAAGCCTAGTGAGTGAAATAACTCCACTTATCGAATTTTGTATATAATTATTATGATGGTATTTTCCATACATTACAACTCATAGTGATGCAACATACAACCACTTATAATCTACATTTTATATGCTCATATTTTCACTTGTAAAATAATCACGACAATTAATTTTAATGACACTAAATGAATTTTAATCTTCTCAAATCATCTTTATACATTTTCCATTTCCAATAAATTTACAATTTCATATACTCATATGAGATTTCCAATAATCACAATATCACTTCATTTTAATTAAATACTTTAAAATACTTAATACTAAAAAAATTAATATAATTATAATAACCAACTAAAATAATTATCACATACCACACTCATATCATTTACTATTATATTGATATATAAAATGGTTTACATGGTTTTATCATATCATTTACTATTATATTGATATATAAAATAATTTACACGGTTTAATAAAATCACGTAGAAGTAATATCATAACACTAATATCCAATAATCTTTCACATAATAAATTAATAGTGTCATAATATGGCAATTTTTAAGAATTTCAATTATTTGTTAATTTTTTTTTTAAAGAGCATCATTAATCACCACAAAGATTAGGTTGAGGTGAATAACATAAAGATAAGCGCTTATTTGTGCACTTGTTAGATGTCATAAATGACATATTTTAATAGCAAAGAAGTATATTAGGTGGAAGATGGTAATGCTAGGTATTGATATGATGTTTATTTATTTTGAGTCTTGGTTTTGTTGATCATTTTATTGAAAATAATTTAAACATTTCAATTTTTTAAAAAGCAATTTCCTAAAATGTGAGGTTTGTAAAGTACAAAAAATAACGCAATTATATTGTTAAGCAAGTTGCAAATACTATCTCATAATATAAGACACATGTTAAGATGAACTTGTGAAATGAATTGTTGGGCTTTTCCATCAGTATATCTGAAGAGATACTTTTTTATCTGAATTTGGTGTAATGTATTAAATCTCATTGCAAAGAAACTCTCTACTTTTTAGATCCAGATTTAAGAAGACATAAAGGTGAAAGTGCATAGGATTTGGGGTAGTGTCCTAAGTTTTATAGCTATATTTGGTCAACCTTAACCACTTATGCTTTGCATGGCTTTTCACCTATAATATCTCCATGATGACTTCTCACTATATATATAAAAGCTTATCATTTGATGACTTCTCACTTCACATATATATATAAAAGCTTATCATTTGATGTTTATATATATATATATATAAGCTTATCACTTTATGTTTATATATATATATATATATATATATATATATATATAAATAAATAAATAAAAGCTTATCACTTGATGTTTGCAATTTTCCTTCTTAAAATTCATGAGTTGCTCATTAGTTTTTTTCATGGAACTAGTGAGCATCTCCAAAATTACATAATATAAACATGGTTTTGAATGGAGATCATAGAGATCGTACACTAGTGTTCTTGAGATCTTGTGTACTAATGGCTAGAACTACTTCGCCATCATGTAAATAAGAGTTCTATGTTAGGGAGGGGAACAAGACCAATCGATATACTTGCATTGGAGAGAATTGTCCTAGGTTTTTATAATTTCTTATGATAAAACCCCCTAGTTTTGGAAGCATAGTCTAGCTTTGAAGATCTAAATCCTTTTTTGATTTCCTTTCCAAAATAAGACCATGACTCCGTGGTGAAGTGAGATTGATAAGTAGAGGAACCTAAATTTCAGTGACTAAAGTATAATCAACAAGAATAAGGTATAAAACTCCTTGTTACGTTTACCTTTTATCAATTCATTGTTCATTTCTATTTTGATGTTTCTTTAAGTTAATAAATTATAGATAAAATTAATTAACTTAATTTTAATTAGAATTTATTAATTGTAAATTTATATTATTCTTTTATTAGTCCGTGTCAAAGCAGGGTATACGATTTTCGGTCAAACTACGTTGACTTTTAATTCTTTTATGTGAAATTTTTGTTAAGTTGGATAAAGTTTCAAAAAATTTAATTATTAAAATCAATTTTTTAAAAGAAATATATGTATTTAAAATTTTGATATTACAAAATTTTGAATTTTTGATTGGTTGAAAAAGAAAGTTGATGAGACTAATAAGCTTTGGAGGTGACTATTATAATAAAAATAATTCATAAAAATACATAAAAAAAAATTAATAAAATAACAAAATATCATGTATAACTTTGCATTAATAGTTTATTAAATCTATGTGAATGAGTACTACGATGATAAAGATATTGCATTAATAATCTCTTGATATGTATTAATAGTTTATTGAGTCTATGTGAATGAGTACCACTATGACTTGCATTAATAGTCTCGTTATATGTGAATGAATATCATGATGAGAGAGATATTGCATTAATAGTCTAGTGAATGAGATGACAGAGATATTGCATTTATTATACCTGTCGACAGGTATGGTATATAGCTTTGAGTTAGGCTTGACTTTCTATTAGTTCATGGTTGACCATAACATATACACCCCTTTATCCAAAGTTTTAAAAAATATTTATTTATTTTAAATTTTAAATCTCATTTATGTGATATCTTATTGACCAAAAACTTTGAAGTCTTATTGCTACCTTCACTTCCCCCAATGTTATTGTAATAAATATTTCTTGTTTTTTTATATATATTGTCAAAAGTTGGGGGCCCATCTTGTTAAATAAATATGGTTGTTCTCATGGGTACCTTTTTTCTAGGCACATTTAAATAAAATAAAATAATATTTTGTATGTAGGGTTTAAATGGATGACAATTGTACTTTTTTCTTTCACAATTATTTGAGTGTTAAAGTTAAAATAAAATAATATAATATTTTGTACAATTCAAAATTGATGGCATTTGTATTTTTTTTCACAATTTTTTTAAGGGTTAAACTTAAATATAAGTTTTATTTTTATATTACAAATTTTGAGTGTTAACCTTAAATATAAGTTTGAGCGTTTTATAATGTATATCTAAATAATTTTGAGCATTTTTAAAGGTATAACATTACAATTTGATTTTTTTAATTTTTTTAAAACATTTTTCTAAATTGTGATTGGTTGTTCAAATGCATCTCTTATTGCCTACTGATAAGGACTTTATCGGCAGGTATAAGCTGCCATACAACCTTATTCATTCATGATCCAAGCCACGACCACTTATAAATATGTAATAGGAAGAACTTTGTTATTATTAACTCACTTTATATTAGTTTGACTTTGAAGTTTAAAGTTTTTGTATTACTCAGATATTTTAATTTTTATTAAATAAAAAAATTAATGTATTTTTATTAAATAAAAAAAATAATGTTATTGTTAATCTGCCATGATCGAAATATAAGAATCCGGTCATGGTTAACATAAGCGATTTTTTTTTTTTTAATTTATTTTATACATGTTATATAGTTTTAAATAATGTTTTGAAAAAATAATTATTAAGTTTGTTTCGCTCATGGTTAAACATAAGTGACTTTTTTTTAATTTTATATAAGTTATATAGTTTTAAATTATATATATATATATATATATATATATTTTCTATTTTTATTAAATAAAAAAAATAATGTTATTATTAATGAGTACCATGATGGAAATATAAGAATCCGCTCATGGTTAAACATACGTAATTTTTTATTATTTTTCTACAAGTTATATAGTTTTACATAATGTTTTGAAAAAAAATATTAATTTTGTTTTTTTTTATAAAATAAAAAAATATATATATTAGAAATTAAAATTTTATTTTTTTTATTAATTATAAAATATAATTTGACAAAATAAATATTTTAAAAAATATTTTCAACAAATTAAATTTAAAAGTTTTGTAATTATATTTAAAATTCTTTATAAAACTTTCAAAAGTTTCACGATATTATGTATTAAATTCAATATTTTGTAAAATAAAATTTGTTTATTGAGATTTAATATTTATATATTCTATATTTTTTGATTGACAAAAAACTATGAAGTGATAATTTATGTGTGTTTGGTTAATTAAATTTTATTTTTATTTTTAAATATTTTAATTATAGTCATGATGAAAATTTTAAGTTTTTTTCAGAGTTACAAAACTTTTGATTAGTAAAAAAATTAAATGAGGTAGAGAGCGCGTAAGTTTCTTGTAAATAAATTAAATGAAGCAGAGAAACTTTTCTAGTAAGTTTCTTGAAGCCATTTATAACATTGACAATGAGTTTATTGAATGACATTTAATAAATAAATTAAATGAGTTTTTTTAAATAAATTAAATGAGGCAGAGAAACTTTTCTAGTAAGTTTCTTGAAGCCATTTATGACATTGATAGTGAGTTTATTGAATGACATTCAAAGTGAGTTTATTGAATGCGGGCGGCTATGCATTAATGTATACAGTGAGTTTATTGAATGAGGATGACTATGCATTAATGTTTTTCTTGAAAGCAGTTGTATAGGGTTCTCCTAAACATCACCATTGGGTGCTTCATATACAACATTGAATCGTTGAAGATAAATTGTTCACACTGAATAGTTGAAGATACATTGCACACTGAATAGTTGAAGATACGGTGGTCATGTTAGTGGAGTCGCATTGTTCGTGGAGAAGATACACTTTGCGTGTTAGTGTTCTTGGATCTACTGTTAAGGTAGACACTATTAACTCTTACTTACATTGAAAGGAAAATAGTCTTACTATTTATGTATGATTGGAAGAAAAAAAACATTGAGTTTTTGTTGAGTTCTTGTTGTTTTATTTTGAAAGAAAAAATAATAACTCAGTAACTAGTAAGTGTTGTTTTATTTAGTAAGTTTTTCTTTTTAAAGGAAGAAAAAAAAAACACCAAGATTTTGTTCAATTCTTGTTGTTTTATTTTGAAGGAAAAAAAAAACAACTCAGTAAGTGTTGTTTTATTATCAAGCGTTTTTTTGTTGTTTTATTTTTAAGGAAGAACAAAAACACTCAATCCTTCTTTCGTTTTTTACTTATAAATCAAGTTTCTCTCTTGAAACAAAAAACATTACCTTACTTTTTCATAACTATATTTAGAAGAATGGTTGAAATTGTAAACATTGCACTTTTTGAGTTGGAAATATATAGAAATGGTTAGAAATATATAAAAATTGTTCAAATTGCAACTTGATTTTTACAAAATTGCAATTTCACCCATAACTACATTCTTAGATTTAATTTGAGTGTCATAAATGTTCTGCGTGGAATTGTTTGTCTACATTCACTTCTCATAATCACCTACCTAGGAATCCTGCCAAATGAAATTAATATTTTTTTGTTTTTTATCATACTTTGATAATGATTTTTCATAGATTTTTAAGTATGAACATTGTTCGATATATTAATATCTAAATCTCTTAATTATATAATAATATTTTTAAGAATTTTGTTTAATTTTAAATCTATCAATATTATTAATAATTAAATTAGATAACATTTTTTAAAATTTTGTTTAATTTTAAATCTATCATTATTATTAAAAATTAAATTAGAATTTTAAATTCATAAAAACAAAGTTTCCTAATTATATAATAATATTTTATATATTTTAAAGAATTTTGCTTAATTTTATATCATATTTTATATATTTTAAAAAATTTTGCTTAATTTTATATCTATGAATATCATTAAAAATTAAATTATATTTTTAAATTCATTAAACTAAGGACATCAAATAGAGAAAACATATGGAAAATTTCCATCATGCTCTAATCTATGGATTGGTGAAAAATACAGGCATGAGGTACTTACCAATGACGCTTGATCCTCGTCCTGAGCCCATAGTCATCGCTGGTAACATAAATTTATCACCAACCCAACTAATAAAAGAAATTTGATAGAGAGAGGATTTTAGTGTGTTTTGAAGAATAATTTCAAGCCCACATTATTGGATTTTTTTATATATTTTTAATTTAATTTTATTAGATGATTGATATCATTGTTGTGTGTATTTTTTTAATCAATTCAATAAATAACAATTCATGAAATATTTATCCTTCGACCATTATATAATAAATGACAATAAATGTTTGCCTTGGCCAAAGCACTCCATTGGCCTTCAGACTCAGTGTACTTATGACCTCTTTGTCTAAAGCACTCCAGCCAAACCCTATTGTGTGTTGGAAGCTATGATCTCTACCTATGGCCTGGCCTTCAAACTCAATGTAGCTTGGCCAAACCCGATTGTGTGTTGGAAGCTATGATCTTCACAGTAAGAGAAATCCAAACTAAAATTTCTGAGAATGAATTGTTCCTCTCCTTGGATGGAGTTTGCATGGTCTAAGCATCGTGGCACTGCCCAAAATGCCATGATAAGGAGTCATTAGGCAATTGAAGGCCGCCCCAAATGGTGGGGTCACTCTCTCAATGGTATTCATAAGCCGCGTAGAACAAGCATGCATGGTGTTACAATCGTGTCATTGCCAGATAAAAGGGATCATTCGTGGCTATTGGAGGCAGTCCCAAATGGTGTCCTCTTTTTCTCCATTATATTTATAAGTAACATAACTTTAGTTGAAATATTATTTTTTATTTTAAATTTTTTTTAAAATAAGCAACTTATTTAATTAAAAAAATATCTCCCTAAAAATTAAAACTGTCTTGCCGCCTTCACCCGACATGCAAATCCTTCATGTTAAACGTCGCTAATAGACTTCTTCCGACAGGCCCCGCACCAACTGTCACAGTAGACTTCACTCCTCTGTTGCTCACAAAGTCCCTATAGCCCCACACCGTGGAGTTTCCGCAGGTCACAAGGTGTGGAAATCTAACAAGAAAACCAGACGACTAGTTTTGGGCGATGATGTAGGATTAGAAGATCTCTGCAAGATGTCTCTCAATGGCCTGGTTGGTCGTATTTCATACAAAAGTATGAGCCCTCAATCATTGGAGGACTGGACTAATTCGCAATGGTCCCCGATCTTAGGCTACTGCCCGGAAATTTTGTACCTTAAAAAAGGCTGGCTCCGATTCCTCTGTAGATTTCCTGAAGATGCATCTCTGTTATTATCCTCGTTTTGGGTCATTGGGGGAAGCAGCCTCATGCTTAAGCGCTGGCGTTTGGCCTTCAACCCCGATTCCGACTACTTCCAGCTCAAACACCTTTGGGTGCTTCTCCCGGGTCTTCCGCTCCACTTCTGGAATAGCGAAGCCTTCAAAGCTATTGGTAACTCGCTGGGAAAGTTCATTGCCTTCGACCCTCTGTCTCTCACAGGCTCCTCGAGGAAAATGGGTAAGGTATTGGTCGAGATGGATTTATCTGCTGGACTACCAGAAAACTTGGAGATCGATTGGAGAGGGCGAAAGACTCTTCAGACTCTGGACTATCTTGGTTTACCTTTCCGGTGCAACCTCTGCAGAGAAACTAGTCATCTACGCCGAAACTGCCCTGGTAAGTCCTTGAACATACTCTCCGAGGAAGATGACCTGTCTCTTAATCCCCCTGAGTACATGGATGTTGATCCTTCACTCGAGTCCTGGCACTCTCTCCCTGACCCGCCCTCCCCCCCCCCGATCCGGTCAACCAGAGCCTCTGTCATCTAAAATTTTTCATCATTGTCCCTCCCTCTACAATTCTCTCATTGGTGCTGACAAAGACTTCATCAGCCGCTCTTCATGCCTTTCTTCCCAACGCCCCACTTCCCTCCCTACTGAGTTTGAGCTGCAACAGCCCTCCCCCCCAGCGCCGACTCCTACACTAGATAGCACACTACCTTCCACTACTGATACCTCTCGGCTCCCATTCCCCTCTCCCCCTACACACCCCCCGACCTCCCAAATACCTGTTCTGCTTACCTCAACTTCCCCGACGCTCACTCTCCCTCCGACCTTACCGGCCAGTCAGCCCAGCTGACCATCCTTTACCACTAATCTTACAGATCCCTTATCTGTTTTACCCAGCATGGGCCAGCCAGTCGATAGCGAGGATACTCTTTTACCAGATCAGAGTTCTTTGCCCCCTCCACCTTTTATTCCGGACTCAGCTTCGCTGTTAACTATCTACCGGGGACTTGAGCCCTTCACACAGCCCTCGGTGGCAGGTTTCTCTTCTTCTCATCTATCGGTCAAAGATCAAAAATCTTCTTCTTGGGTGCATGGTCTGGGCGTTGAGCTCTCCCCACTACAAACGAGGAGCTCCAGAAAGAAGAAGAAGGATTTACATTTTACTCCACGAGCAACTTCTATCGATCCTGCACTTGACGAAAAGGCCCTTAGAGCATTGAAGGCCATAGCTCGCTCCAAATGATGATTGTGCTCTCTTTAAACTTACGAGGAATCGGAGGCATCCTCAAAACTACTTCCTTCCGCAATCTACTAGAGAACACATTGTCGGATGTCATTTTTCTACAGGAAACTCTCTCGACTGAGCAAAAATCCAGAGTTTTCTTGCACTCCTTCCGCCCTTCTTGGGTCTCTGTGGCCGTTAGCTCCATGGGTCATTCTAGCGGCTTGCTAGTGGCATGGGACCCCGGTTTCTTCGACTTGACTCCATTCTTGACCTGTGGAGGCATATTGCTGGTAGGCCGTTGCTTGGCTACCAACCAGGAGCTGGCTTTCTTAAATGTTTATGGCCCCTGTCAGTCAAAACTTCAGTTCTGGACTCTTCTTGCGAACAGTGGGATTCTTTCCATCCCTAACCTCATTCTTGGAGGAGATTTAAATATCACCCTCTCTACGGATGAACACTGGGGCGGACTTCCCACGCCTGGACCAAGTAAAGCCTTTTACAGAGACCTTTTCAGCTCCAATAACCTCATAGATATTCTGCCGACCAGACTTATCCCCACCTGGCGCAACAGGAGATCGGGGAATGAGGCCATTGCAAGAAGACTTGATCGTTTTTTACTCTCTGATAATTACTTGTCCTCCACAACCATCCCATCCTAGTGGGTGGTGCTTCCATACTTTTCTGACCATGCGCCTATCATCTTAAAGATGAACCTTCTCCTCCAACACAATGCTTACCCTTATAAATTCAATCATCACTGGCTTTCATCTATAGACTACTCTGATCTTGTGCACTCGGTCTGGACAGACCCGACCTTTCTGAGAGAAAGTAATCCCCAACTGAGATTAGTCTGGAAATTAAAGGCTTTAAAAGACCACACAAAGTCCCAGAGCAAACGTAAAAAGGTATCGGAGACGACTCTTTTAAACAGCATTGAGTCTGAGATTAATAATCTCATTTTTCATTCAGCCTCTGCCCAACTGTCATTAGAGGACACCGACACTCTAAAGGTGCTAGAGAAGAACAGAGCTCACATTCTGCGAGAAGAGGAACTGAGTTGGAGGCTCCGAAGTCGAGTGACCTGGCTTAATGCGGGGGACTCCAATACCAAATTTTTTCACAGGTTAGCAAGCCACAACAGAAATAAAACACTGATTTGGTCAATCGAAAGTGATTGTAATGAGACGATTCGAGGTCAAGACGCTATCAAAGTGGAAGCTATCACCTTTTTTGGTAAGCTCTTCAAAGCAAACGAAAGTCATCTTTATCTTGAGAAAGTATCCACTGCCAGCCTTTTCCCGAAATTGGTATCGGTCACAGAAGCATCCGACCTGTTCAAGCCTGTCACCTTGCCTGAACTCAAGAATATATTGATTCACTTCAAAAAAGAGAGAAGTCCAGGGCCCGATGGCTAGACAGCAGAATTCTTCTCTTTTTTCTTTGACCTCGTTGGTCCGGACCTCCTTTTGATGGTGGAGGACACTCGCATCAAAGGTAAGGTTCATAAAAGTATTAACTCCACCTTCCTAGTATTGATCCCGAAGGAGAACCATTCTGTCACCTTCAACGACTTCAGACCAATATCTTTGTGCAATCTTATTTACAAGTTAGTTTCTAAAGTGATCTCAAACAGGTTGAAGCTGTTTCTAGAAAGGAGCCTTTCGGCTGAACAGCTCAAGTTTATAAAAGGTAGACGAATTCAAGATGCCATTGGTGTTGCCCACGAGAGCATCCACACCATAAAACATAAAAATTGAAGGCATTGATTTTGAAAATTGACTTAAAAAAGGCTTTCGACAGCATTGACTGGACTTTCTTGAGATTGATACTTCTCTCGGTGGGCTTTGGCAACAATTTCACGGACTGGATTATGTCCTGCGTCACCAGTGCTAGCTTTGCGGTGTTGATTAATGGAGAGGCATCTAACTTCTTCCATAGTGAAAGGGGGCTCCGTCAAGGATGCCCACTCTCACCTTACCTCTTCATTCTCCTCATGGATAGCCTTAGTTTACTTCTTGCCAAATCCATCTCCGAAAACCGATTATCAGGTATAAAGGTTTCAAGGCTCATCAGGATGGTGCACCTCATGTTTGTTGATGACATTCTCCTAATGTCTAAAGCTGACCTTCCGGAGTGGCTGGCGATCTTGGAGGTTCTTCAACTATTCTGCTCAGTTTCGGGCCTGTCCATTAATCCCTTAAAATATACTATTCATTATTGGGGTCTTACAGAGGCTGAGCTTGTACCTTTCAAAAGTGCCATCCCCTTCTCCTTTTTTGATCTAAAGGATGGTTTTAGATACCTGGTCTACCGGTTGAAACCGGGAGTAGCCTCCTCTGCTGATTGGTGTTGGTTAGTGGCTCTTTTCGAGAGGAAAATTGGCTTCTGGTGTAATAAGTGGCTGTCTCTGGGTGGGCGTTACATCCTTGTCAAATCGGTGCTTGAAGGCCTTGCTGTCTATTGGATGACTCTTGAGCGAATCCCAAACAAAATAATCGTTCTGCTGCGTAGACTTTCTTACAATTTCCTGTGGAACGATCTAGCTGGAAAACGTCGTTTCCACCTGTGCAGCTGGCAGTCACTGGCTAGGCCCCGAAAGACAGGGGGATGGGGGCTCAAAAATCTTTCTATCTTCAACTCAGCGCTCCTGGCTTGTTCTTTCTGGCGAGATGTCACACATGACAGCATTTGGAACAGAGTCATCCTTGACAAATATCTTGGATCCCTTCCTCTCCTCCACTGGCTTCGGAAGCCTTCACTTGATCTGAAAAGGGATTCACCTTTCTGGAAGGGTCTGCTATTCGCCTCGCCGGTGATCTTACACTGGCTTCGTTGGAAGCCCGGTGAGGGGACCGAGATATCACTTGGGAGAGATAAAATTCTTGGCTTGGAAAACCGTTCTATCCTTTCTTCTCAACTCAGAACACAGCTTTCTTCACAAAATTTCCTTTTCCTCGCTCAAGTGAAAGTGGCCGCTTGCGCCCCTTACCTCCCCGACCGCTGGCTTCATAGCAGTTTCCTTCAGCTCCAGGATCCACTAGCCAAGGAATGGGACGCCTTCACCATGGCACTAATTTTGGCAGGTATCTCACTAAACATCAAGCGCAACTCTCTTCTGTGGGTTGGGGGTGACGCCTCGGGTATCCTCACAGTCAAGAACGTTTATGAGGCCCTCCTTCATTCACAGGACATTGTTGCTGAGTCCTTGTGGCTTCTGAAGATCTGGAAGTGGTCTTTACCACTCAAGATCCAACTTTTCTTTTGGCTGTGTGTAAAGAATCGGGTGCTCACCTGGGAGGCGCTCCGTAGGCATGGCTGGCAGGGGCCTGGGATTTGCCTCCTTTGCAAACAAGACATCGAAGATCTCGATCACCTTTTGATACACTGTTCATTCTCAATTAATTGCTTGAACTTTTTATCTCGGCATTTCTCCCTACAAGTGGTCTGGAACGGTGAAACCTTCTCCGATTGCTTAGCTTCTTGGCTTTCTAACAGATCGGCCCCGCACCCTTTGGTGGCTCACGTTTGTTGGCAGACCTGGCTTGAGCGCAACCATGTGCTTTTTGAAGGTCGTCCTCCCTCCTTCTTTGCGGTCATCCACAGATTTTTATCCTCTTTTTAATGGCAGTCGTCTACTATTAAAGACTTTCATATTAAATCTGTTGATTACTCGCAGGAGCCTGGGTCCACTTTAATTTGTTTTGATGGCACAACACTTGCTAATGGACATTGCTGCGGGGCCGGAGGCACTCTCAAGACACATCCATCTAAGGTCACCAATTGGTTTCTAAACTGTGGTGAGGGATCCAACACCAAAGCAGAGCTTATGGGTTTGTGGGCATCTCTCTTTCTCGCTTCCAACTGGTCTTTAAACCACTTACTGGTCCTCGGAGACTCGAGAGTAATTATTGAACGGATTAACCATAATTGTAATCTTCAATCTGTACACATCGAAGGTTGGAAGCAACAAACACGGGCGCTGGCCAACTTCTTCACCGACGTTAAATTCCATCATATCCCTAGATGTCACAATTCTGAGGCGGATGCACTATCCAAAAGGGCACTAAGTCAAGTGGCTGGGAGACTATCGGTTTACCATTGTGATAATGGTATAGATAGCCCCATCACCATAACTAATATTTTCGAGTCATAATGCCCTTTTCTAGCTGTTCAAGGAAAGCATTGTTAATTCAGTCCAATTTCCCTCTCATTCTACTCCTCTTGTCAATCCTGGTATCGACTTGACTACTTCTTCTAGTTACCATTTGGGACTGTTTTGTATTGGATAGCGATGGGCCAGCACTACTCTTGACTTTCTGCTGCGAGACTCTAGTTTTTGTAAAAGAATTTATTACTTATATAAATTTGAGAAAAAATTTCTTCTTGGAAAAAAAAAACGTCTCTAATTAATCTAATCAGCTGCGAGTTTGGGAAACACGGTAATGCAAAGATTTCATTTTTTTCTGTTTTATAATTTTTTGCTGCATTCATCCTTCATGTTGAACGTCTCTAGTTAATCTAATCAATTGCGAGTTTAGGAAACAGGGTAATATAGAGATTTCATTTTTTTTCCTAAATTTTTGCCGCTTCATCGGACATGCAGATCCTTCATGTTGAACGTCTCTAGTTATTCTAATCAGTTGCCAGTTCGGAAAACACGGTAATGCAAAGATTTCAATTTTTTTTTTTGTTTTCTAAATTTTTACTCTTATAGAGATTGCTTGTGTCGTGTATACAGTTTGAACCTTAGTTTCTCGCCAGAAATTTCAAAATAAGCAATTCTTGTATTGATACCTCTTTCGTGACCAATTAATACCTCTATGTATCTTACCCAGTTTAACGAGAAGAACTATTTTCCTTCTTTATTTATTTTCTGTAAATGAGTTTATGTATGATTTATAGTAAAATCAATAGTCTTATTGAATATATTTGTTGAATTTGTTTTTTTCACCTTTAATTTAATTTTTTTTTTCTCCATTATTATTATGTAGTTAAAATTTCATGCAATATCAAAATTTCAACAAAAACTATGATCCAGTGAATCTCAAGTAGTTTACCACAACTTTATGCACCCATTATGTGTCAATACCTACCTCTTCATGTCCTATTCAAAACATAGATTTATTTTTCTTTTTAATAATGTTATTTTATATGTTATTGCGTCCCTCTCTCACACAAATTAAAAAAATTATGAAACAATAGCCAGGAATGAGCTATGGAAATTTAAGAGCTATTCCCACTACCTAATCACATAGGTTCATGCAATATAGAATAGGGAGGGAGATGGGTATCCAACGTGCAAGCCATCTAAGAAGAATTTTGCTATGCTTACTGGCTGAGGAGAGATAGATAAAGAAAGGGTAGCCTTGGCTTACTTAGTCTTGGTTGCCCCTTCAACAACGTAGATAAGAATGTCAGTAAAGTCTGATTTTAATTGAAATTGTTATTTTATTTATTGAAAAAAAAAGTTTTAGTTGCATTATATAATGATTAAGATGAAGTAAAGCAAAAAATTATTAATTATAGAATTTCAAAGAATTCAAAATTAGTGCATACTTGCTAAGGAGTTTTTATACTTGTAACAAAATGACTATTTCCTATACTACTAAATGATAACTATAAATCTCACTAGAAGGCTTGATAAATAAAATTTAGAAAGTTGTTCGCTGGTTGACCAATTTTTCTTTAGAAGTTATAAGGTCATAAATTGAGTCATTAACCAAACTAACAAAATTATCTTGCAATAAGCCTTGTAGAGAAGAAAATGTGTCTATTAAGAATTACTTGTTTTATCTTTGTTTGAATGCTCAATTGTAGAAAAAGTTAAAGTACGGGACTGCATTATCATTTGCCATGTCTTTGTGCTTGTTAGATGGGTTCTTCATCTTTAATTGTTGGGAGGCCTGAGAAAACTTATGCTAAAGAGAAAGAGAAACTAATATAAATTTTAATTATTTCATCTTTGTATAAAAGCTGAAATTAAACTCGGGAGCACATTATCATTTTCCATGTCCTTATGTGTTAGATTGATTCTTCTTCCTTAATTGTTTCCAGGTCTTAAAAAATTTATGCTAAACATACACTAATACAAATCTTAAATATTCTAAATATGGAGGCCCGAGGCCTCCTAATGTTGCAAGACCCAAAATTAATTCATACAACATATTAAAGTTTAATCCCTTTTGTTCTATTTGTTTGTGTTGACAAACAATTACTTTTGATAAAATGGTTTTTGACACGTCATTATTTTGATAAAACATTATATTGACTTTTTATAAAGATTTTTTTATTTTTCTTTATTTTAATGAGTTTTTTACTTTAGATTATTGTATTGATAAAACATTATATTGATTTTTTATAAAGATTTTTTTATTTTTTATTTCATTTTAATGAGATTTTTACTTTAGATTATTGTAATTATAAGCATTTTTCTTTCACATTAAGTGAATATATTCATGAATTTTAAGCATTTTTTATTTATTGAATATAATCAGGGTGGTGTCTTTTTTTTCTTAAATTCAAATTCAATAAACCTAACATTTTTATTACTATTCAATTGATTAACATAATAACACAATTCATGAATTTTAAGCATCTTTGATTTATTGAATATAATCAGCGTTGAAATTTCAATGTCACGATTTATTTCTCAACGACCAGGAACCTCAAAGCCCACCTACCTTCTTCTGAGTAATATGTGGTTGTAGTAGCTATGTTTTCTAATTCATTGGAGGATTGGATTTGTTATTTTTTATAATAACATATTGTTGACTATTAATAAAAGCAACATTTTCAATTTTCAACATCTTTTATTATTTTCATTTCTTTGTGGTAGTACATCTTCAATAACTAAGAGTGTAAGTGTGTACTTTGCTTAAAATTACAAATTCAATACAATATTATATTATTTTCATCAAAACATTTCCTTAAGCATGAGTGTTATCTTTCTCATAAATTCAATTAAATTATATACATAACATATTCCTTAAGTGTGTAATTTGCTTAAAGTTACAAGTTCAATACAATATTATACTATTTTCATCAAAACATTTCCTTAAGCATGAGTGTTATCTTTCTCATAAATTCAATTAAATTATATACATAAAATATACCTTAAGCATGCGTACATATAATTAACAAAATTTATTATAAATTAAAAAATATATAATAAAATCTTAACTTTAAAGCGTACATAAGATATTAACTATTTAGTCTTCGAGGTGTAGGACAGTCCCCGGGTGATTTTGACGGCTTAGATGCCCCTGAGTCGCGGTTTGTGAAGCCACAGGCCAACAGGTCCCGCACAAATTAACAAAAAAAAAGAAAAAGATATTAACTATTGAGAATAATTTAATATACTTAAATTGTTACTGAATTTATTATAACTTGAGACTTCATTTACATATTTCCTTTCATTCGCACTCAAAGTATATACATATATACATATTTCCTTTCATTAGTTGATCTACACCCCTCCAAACATATATATATTTAATGGAATTTTAAATTCTTTATTTGTTTAATTAAATCTATAAACCATTTAGTAGTGAATTTATAAAGACTCCAACTTTTATAGCCCACACTTCATTATTTCAACTAATTGACATGTAATTAATCACTAATAATAACACATGCATAAATTGTGTATAACATACATTCCTTAATGATAACCATTACCTTTACATATTATTGGAGTGTTTTACTCCCAACACTTAATCACACATAATAGTCCATATGCATAAATTATGTATGACATAAATCCTTAATGATAGTCATTACCTTTATTATTAGAGTGTTATACTCTAACATTTTACATGTTCATGTTCCCATTGTAATGTATGAAAGTAAGCTACAGTGATTATAAGTACATAACCAATGTGATCTTTAATCTAAGTTTAGGTTTAGCATTTTGATTTTGTAGACAACTCCAAATTCATTTCTTTAAGAGATGTAGGTTTGATCAAAATGAAAGTAATTAAAAAAAAGATATTAAGGTGAATAGATTTTATCAAAATAGAAAAATGCATTTTTGGAAGAAATATATAGATTATGTTGAAAATGATTATTGAAAAAACTATCAAATTTAAATTTTGTTAACAAGGGAAAATGTTTGTCAAGAAACATATTTCTTTCATACAAATAAAAAATTGTATTTTTAAACACATATTAAAAAAAAAAAATACATTATTTTCCAATAAAAGAAAACAATGTAACCTTTGATGTAGTGCATAAGATATATTTAATTTTTTATACTTTTATACTTTGTAAGAATCAAAAACCATTTGCAGAATCAATTCGATGTTTTTTTAATGAAACATTGTTAAAAAAATATCTATGATCATTTGCAAAATCCTATTATTGCATATGAATTGAAAATAATAATAGAGTCTAATGAACTGAAATCAATAATAGAGTCTACTTTTAGTTCATGACTACATTCTCTAAACTTTAATACCTTTAAATGGTAAAGTCTTTGGAAATGAACATACAATTATTCTAAATTGCAAAATCCTCTTATTGCATATGAATTGAAAACAATAATAGAGTCCAATGAAATGAAATCAATAATATGAATTGAATCCTCTTATTGCATATGAAATGAAAACAATAATAGTGTCTACTTTTAGTTTGTGACTACATTGAGTCCTTAATCTAAACTTTAATACCGTTAAATGGTAGTCTTTGGAAGTAAACATACAGTTATTCTAAATTTATTACATGGGAACCATATTTTCAAGATTTACCATTTGATACCATGGATTTAGATGTCAACTCCTCTAAAGTTATGGTTTTTTTCTCATACTTTCTAATTCCTTTAAAGTTATGGTTTTCTCTCATAGTTTCTAATTCCTTTAAAGTTATGGTTTTCTCTCATAGTTTCTATCGGTTTTAGTTTTCTTCATAGTGCCCCCATACCAAAAATAAAATAAAAAATCACATTCATATTTGTATATGAAAATGAATATTTGTTATACTAATTAATTATTGTTGTTTTTGTACATTTTTCAATACCTCATTCATATTTGTATATGAAAATGAATGTGTTATACTAATTAATTATTGTTGTTTTTGTACAATCTTCAATACCTTCTACTATTGATTTAATTTCACTATGATATTGTCTATTTTCCAACGTTGCAATATGTTGTTTTCATATTTTTATGATGGGTTTTTGAAAATCTGTAAATAGCTTTTATATATGTTCTTTACATTCTTATAACAAAAGAAGATTAATATAGTTTCTTATTCTTATAAGTTCCCTTGTTGTCTTGTAAGAAACGACATTCTCTGCTATTGATACACACATCAACAAATTTTGTTGATTAGTTTGGATGTCCTAGCAATAGCTGTTTAATGCAAGGTATGCACATTTTTCCAATAAGTAAATGCTAGTAATAAGTGGTTCTTATTTATGTGCAGATATAAAAGAAAAATGTGTTGAAGTTGGTTTTTTTCCTATAAGTCAAAGGTTTGTTGGAGAAAATGAATCCAAATGAAACTCCAAGTAGAAAAGAACGGAAAAAAAAACATATGCCTAAAGAAGAGGATTTTATTAGATATAAAAAACATGACATTAATGATATTTTAGAAAAATATGACTTGTTTAGCTTGAACAACTTTGCATATACTCCTCGAGATTGTTTGTTCGATTCTCTCCAAGTTCTACTACATAATAGATACACATCTGTGGAATTAAGAGAAGGTACAATACAACATTTCAAAACATGCTTACAAAAAAAAGATACTAAAGCGCTTGTATCTTATAAAAATGAATTAAACGCAAATTCATTGATGGAAATGCATAATGTCAACGATCCAGAAATTTATTTGCAATGAATGTCGAAGTCTGCTTCGCTTGTTCTACCACTAGAAGAAATAGGCCTTTGGGGAGACATTTTTTGCATACATTGGTCGTCAAAGTGGCTCAAATTACCAATACGAATTTGGTCAAAGACACGAATGAACCCATACTTACATTTCAATTCAACTTTAAGCAACAACACATATGACATATTGTTTCATGAGGACAATCCTCTCGATGGACATTTTGAACCACTCTTGTGTAAAAGACAAATTGCCACCATCAATAGTCAGGGAGACAATGAAAGGCCTATAAAATATGAAAACATAGAAAAACAATGGGCACAAATACAAAACAAGATGTTGTCAAATGGATTTGAACAAGTGCATGAATTCAATAGTGCTTATGGTGAAAGTTCCTTTCAAACCATTTGTTATTTAACAAGAGATGAATATGATGTGCCTTGCTTGCGAAGGATAATGGCACAAACTTTTTCAAATGCAATTATGCATAATGATTCTTTTGCAAACAGATGCATAAAGCAATATATTGAAATTGATATACAACAAGGTATCCCAAGAGTTGTACATTGGCAAGCATATATTGAGAATTTGGCATTGCCATATGAGAAAGGCAACATAGAAGGTGGATTTTTTACTTATGCTTGGATTTCCTATATTTGGGACATAGAAATATGCATATGGTCTACCAAGACAACCACAATGTTAACTAGATTCCATTCAATGAGAGAAGCATCAAGGAAATTTAATGTTATCTGATTTCAAACAAACAAAGGGCATTTTCATTTTGAGCCATTGCAAGAAATAAGGAAAACAAATATTAACATCAATCCAATATCCTCTCTTAACAAAAAGGATACAGAGAAGAAACGTATATCTCTTCAATGTCTAAAAATTTTAATTAGGAACAATGTTGTGCCACAACAAGCAACATTGACATCTGGTCTAGAAATAGGTAACATTGAAGAAAACAATGAAAATGAAGATGTTATCAGTGATAAATTCCAACCATTGAAACAAGACAACAATAATAATAGCCTAAAAATAATTCGACTCTCTCGTGGAAGCAAAAAACAACAAGAAAACTCACTGTCGACACTAGCCAAGCAAGCATTCGAGATACATGTTGTTGACATGCCTATCTACAATTGCTTGGTTTGTAACCACACTTTTTATAAAAAAAGATGTAATAAACAACAAACAAATATTTGTACAGAAACTTGACATTGAAACAAGAAAAGCAAAATTGAAAGAATGCACACACGACAATTTAGAAAATCATTATACTTGCAAGCCTTGTCACAAGAGCTTACAACGTGGTGAAATTCCAAAATTTGCATGTCCACGACAAATTCAACGAAATAAGTGTATAAACATAATCAAACAACTAAATGAATTAGAGGAAAGGTTAATAACATTGAGATTGCCTTTCTTGCAAATTCGAGAACTAGGTCATAAGTATAGAGGACAACAAATGGGATCAACTAGGGGTGTAATCAATGTGCCTACTGACACATCTCGAATTCAACATGCCTTACCTCGTGACATAAAAGAAACTGACACAATTGTAGTGGAAATAAAGAAAAAACTTTGTTACAAAAGTGCTTATGCTTTTGGTCGCATTTGTGTACACATGGTCATGAAGGCATTAAAGAGACTATCCAAAAGCATGTTGTATAAGATGGAGAAAGTTGTTGTCAATGAAAATTGGAAACAAATGTTTAACCAGTTCATAGATGCAGATGTGACTGACACTGATAGCGAAATGGGCAATGAAACCAATGAAAACACTGAAGAGACAATAACAAAGACACTACTCCATGGATTCACAGATTCACATAGTATATATGATCTTCAAAACAATCAAATAAACATTGCTCCTGCAGAAGGTTACATACCATTAGGAATTTTTCAAGATATAAATTCAGAGGAAATGAGCTTCCCTACACTTTTCTATGGATAAAAATGATAAAAAAAAATCACAAAAAAATTTGCTTATCAAAAAATTTCTCAATGGGAGGTTTTGCACCAAGACCATGACTTTGCGTACCACATCACAAATTTGTTTTACAAAGAAGTTTGGATTATTCTTAGACAAGTGCTCAACTATATTTGGATTAGAATAAGAAAATGACAATTGAAAGGAAGAAAACTAGTAGCAAAAGATGTTAAGTCAAAACCAAATTTGGATTGCATACTAAAATCAAACATTGGTTACATGGATCTAAGATCAATCCGCACATCACCAGATTACCTTCTAGGTTTATGTAGGAACCTTTATGAAATGGTACGACAACTAGGACCACCAACATTTTTTGTATCGTTTAGTAGTGTAGAAAATCGTTGGAAACCATTAACCAATGCACTAAAACATATAAAAGAAAAGAACAAACCATCCATTGAAAATGACATAGAAGAAATTGAAGTTCAAACCTTGATAAGAAATGATCCAGTAACTTGTGTACGATACTACAAAAACAGAATAAATGCTTTGTGACAACTAATTTCTCATGATTACAAGTACTATGGTGAGTTGAAAGACCATTTCTTTGCAATAGAGTTCCAAAACAGAGGAAGTCAACATGATCATGCATTGTTGTGGATAAAGGATGCACCCATCTATGGAAGAAACACAAATGTTGAAATAGAAGACTTCGTAGATAGATATTTGTCCTATGATTCAAGAATACTTGGAAATGATCTAAAAACAATTCAACATCATCATCACACAAGAACTTGTAGGAAAAATAAAAACGCTCATTGTAGGTTCAATTTCCCCATTCCTCCAATGAGAAAAACAAGAATACTTGAACCAACAAAATTTCATGATGATACAACAAAGAAAATTGCAAAATTAATTTTTGATACTCTAGAACATGAAAAATACAATGAGACATACACGTTCGATAACTTCTTACAGAGCTTGATTTTGTCAGACGAGGATTACATCAATGCAATTAAATGTAGTTTAAATCGAACGACCATTCTATTAGAAAGAAGATCGGTAGACATATGGACTAATAATTTCTCTCAACATATTCCAAAAATTTGGAATGCAAACATAGATTCCCAATACATACTTGACTCATATGCAACAACCACATATTTTAGCTCTTACATGACGAAACTTGATAAAACAATGACAATGGCGTTTAAGCATATACAGGAAGAATATAAAAAATATATATATATCAATGTTATACAAACAATAAGTAGGCTTGGAAAAACTTTGTTAAACTTGCAACAAATGTCTGCACAACAAGTTGTATATATTATTTTGTCTCTACCCTTGAATACAAGTTGAAGGAAATGTATATTTATTACTACTTCACCCAAAGATCAACAAGCATTTATTCTAAAAAAACCAAAAGATCTACAACTAGAACCAGATAATTCATAAGACATAATATGTGCATCAATCATTGACTGCTATTTGCAACATCCTGCAAACATTGAACATATATGCTTAGCAGAGTTTGCATCAAGCTATCCAAAACAGGGAAATAAACGATGACATAGTGATATGCCATATGTCATTATATGTGAGATATAGTGAACATAAATATGTTGAAAATTTCTATAGAGAATAGTTGATGCTATATGTTCCATATAGAGTTGATGAAAACATTTTTCAAAAGCAATATTCAACTTGGAAAAATGCCTATATGAGCTTAAAAGAAACCATAAAAAAAATGAACAAAACTTCACATATAAAACAACTAAAGCATGGGGTAACCTTGATGATGCATCAAGCATGCTTGAAGCTATAGATTATCAAGTGTTTAATAGAGATGTAGTTAAAGAAAACCAATCAATCTCTATTAACATAGTTTCTAATGACAATAAGCACTATGAAGAATATGATATCTATACTGACCTCCAACACTTTGAAAACATGAAACAGATAAAAACAACGCTTGACAGACCTTACCATGTTGTACAACAACCACATATATTAGAAAATACAACATTTTATAGCATGAGAAGACAATTGAACAAAGAATAAGCAACGATAGTGAAAGATATATTGAAAAAAAAAAAGAAAAGGCCCTGAATGAACCAATCCATTTGTTTTTGACAGGAGGCGCGGGGGCTGGGAAAACATTTATTGGGAAGGAAATTTTCCAATCCCTTGTGCTTATGTACAACAATAGATTGGAATATGACCCTCTTAAATTAAAAGGAATCATAACAGTGTACACAGGAAAATCAACATTTAATGTAGGAGGCGTCACGTTGCACTCTGCATTTTTCATGCCCTTTAACAAATCAGGATACCTACCTCTAAACAACGAAAAGTTGGATACATTGACAAAACACTATGAACAACTTTCTGTTGTGCTAATTGACGAATCATCTCTTGTTGGCTCAACATTCTTGTACCAAATTGATAAACGATTGCGAGAAATAAAACATACCCCAACAAAATATTTTGGAAATGTTGACATAATATTTTGTGGGGACTTGTATCAAGCACAACCTGTCAAAGATTCTTTGATATTCGAAAAGCCAATGTTGAACAAGGGGAAATTATCATACACTTTTTAGCAAGAAAAAGTAAAATGCTATGTGTTAGCGTCGGAAGTCACTCTTGGATTGCTTGCAAGAGCAGAGCCCGACACCCATTAGTTTAATGTCATGATTTGTTTTAAAAGGATGATCAAATGGAGGTAAAGACTCAAGGAAATATCATTCTAACTCAGGGACTGGGTCTGGTATGTAAAGAACAAAGGAGGTCTGGAATCCTAACTTCAGCCAGTGGGTTGATTAAAAGATGAGCAGGTGGAAGACTTAGTAAGAAAGGTGAACAAACAGCTCTAGGCAGTAGGCTTTCAGCAGTTTGCAAAAGAAAGACTCTGAATGAAAGATCCTCTTGGTTCAGGGTCTCAAGAAACTGAAAGGGGACTTGACTGGATCCTCCAATTCCAAGTCACTCAGCGCTGGGAAAATCACAGAAACTGATTAGAGACAGCGCAACTATTACAATGATCCATTACAACATCATCCTATAATAGCTACAGCTCGACTGGATCCTCCAATTCCGAGCTACTCTAACACAGTGTAAACAAAGACATGAAAGAAACTGGCATTCATAAGGCAAGAAGTCTCAAAAGTTCATACATAACCAGAGCAACAATGCTTCATTAAAACTTTACAATCGGGAGCTCAACTCAACCATCGATCCTTTACAAAATGGAAAAAACGCCTACATATACTTGGAACTGACTCAGGCGCTGAAGGCGCGATCATATCATGAATTCAATGCTTGACATTGAGGAGCTTCTCTATCAGGATGGGCTGTTAGTCTGCCTCAATCAAATATGTCCTCTGCTCCCCTATCATACGCCTCTTTAATTCAGCATGGCTCGCGCCAGGGGGTAGCTGAGCCCTTTGAATATTGAACTGGCGTGTGCAGGTTCCTCTGGTGAGTTGGAGACTTGGCGTGGCTTTCCTGAAGAGAACCGGTACAAGGGACCCTCCTGGGTAAATTTCAGCCGGGACCTCCATACTCTGCAATAAATGGGTGACGCGAGGCTTCACCCACCCTCTTTCTCCTTTTCTGCTGAGCCGAAGCGGCTCTTTGGATCCTCGAGTGGAATCCCTGATGAAAACCCGACCCAGTCCACAAGTCTCTTCTTCTTTCCTCACGGTCTCCTGAACTTCACCGTGACCTTTTCCTGACTCTGTATCGGGTTTCGGGGTTTCGCATTCCCCGTTGTCAAGAGTTCTTGACCCTTTGAACTCCCGATCACCGATTCTCTGATGAGCGCGTGTATGGGTTAGCCCTCCTGGCTATACTATGGTCCATACGACCACCTCTTATATGACTTGAGCCAAACCTCTGTCGGGGTTTCGGCATTTTCGATGTCTCGATACACAAGTTCCCGGGACTCGCGATTCTCTGATTGCCAATGCGCTTTCTGTGCTAGCCCTCCGACTAGGACTTGGTCCAAGTGACTGCTACCATATGCCCTCGACCATACTCTCCATCGAGATTTTGCGGTTTGCGATGTCAATGAGCACGCATCCTCTGGACTCGCGATTCCCCGAAACCCGATGGCTCATGGCCATTGACCTGTCAACGGTCCGTTCCCTGTCGTGAAAGCCTGCCGCTTGTCCTCCATGATTGACAGTTGTTCCCCGCCGATCGGGAAATCGTGTATCGCGATTCTGCAATGCACAAAACTCTTGCTCCCGGGATATCCGATATGTCGATTCCCGATGAAGCCCTCCTGTGGAGCTTTCCCCGATGGCGCTAGATGATATCGCTAACAAGAAATATCGCTAACATTAGGCTCCATGGGGGATAGAGTCGTCCCTGTGATGCTCTAAGAACTCATGCTGCAGCTTCAGTGCCTTGTTGTTGGGCTATGGAGTCATTTATTAAGCCGAAAACATACAAAAATAAAATAAACAAAAAAGTAAAAGACAATATTTACAAACAGAGGAGCTGTCTAAGGCTCAAATAAAACATTTTTTCAGAAAATGCCCATTCACTGGGCTGTTGAAAACCTCTTCACTCTCCAGATCCTGCAACCCATAGGCGTTGTTGGAGAAAATCTTAGAGATTTTAAAGAGGCCGATCCAGAGGGCGTCGAACTTGCTGTGCTTGCCTTTATCCTGTCTGGGTGCGTCCCATTTAAATACCAAGTCCCCGATCTCGAACTCCTTTTTCTTGACCCTTCTATCAAAAGCCTGCTTGATCTTCTGCTGATGATTATAAGCCTTGTCTCTTACTTGTTCTCTGATCTGCTGCACTTCCACTATCTGATGAATTCTTCTGATCATATGATCTGGTTCTCCCTCATAGTCTTGAAAGAACTTCGCCACAGGTAAGGTGAGCTGAGTAGGGAAAACTGCCTCTACTCCGTAGAGTAGTTGAAACGGCGAAGTGCCCAGAGACTTCTTCGTTGTGACACGATCGACCCACAGAGCAAACTTCAGCTTCGAATCCCAGGCTCTTTTGTTATCCTCTAACAATCTTTTGATGATCTTTATCAGGCTTTTGTTTGAGGATTCCGCTAAACCATTGCCCTGGGGATAGTAGGGGGTGGAGTGAATTAGCGAGATCTGGAACTGCTCGCAGAACTTAATTAGAGGTTCAGATTTGAAAGAAGCAGCATTATCGGTGACGATTCTGATGGGATAGCCAAATCGGGCTATGATATCCTCCAGGAAGCTGATAATTACTTTGTGTGATGCGCTTCTGGTGGGGACAGCTTCTATCCACTTGGTGAAATAATCTGTTGCAGTCAGGATCCATCTGTGCTGACCACTTGAGGGAGGATGAATCTCTCCGATGAAGTCCAACCCCCACTGCTGAAAAGGTGCCGAGGCTACTATGGGTTTCAATGGCAGCGATTTGAGCTGTTCCTTTCCTGAGAACTTTTGACATTTGGTGCAAGCTCTGATCTCCCTGCAAACATCGGGGAATAAAGTGGGCCAATAATACCCAGCTCGGAGTATCTTGTGGGCTGTGGTCTTCCAGAAATGATGACCTCCACAAAGGCCTCTTGTGGGTCCAAGAATCTCAGAAATACCCCTAGAGGGTCTTTCCAGTACAAGGTTTGGTCAATGAGGCAATACCTGACCGCCTTGAGCTTTAGAGCCCTTGCTTTGCTTTTTCCCATTCCATCGGGGGGCTTCAATTCTTACAGAAAGTACAAGATATCCTTGTACCAGGAGCATGTTCCTAAGGACAAGGCATCCTGAAAATTCTTGTTGGATGACTCAGCTTGCTCATTGATGAAGCTAATCCCTAAGGCTTTGCAATTAGATTCAGCCAGCAACTTGGCCAAACCCTGCCCCTTTATCAACTTGGTGGGCTTAATCTCAAGATCAAATTCTAGGATCTTGGAAATCGACTTACCTCTTCTTCCATCTATGTCAGGCTGTATAAGAATGTCTTTCACAGAGGCTAAAGGAACGTATGCAGTGATTTTCGAGTGCAAGACATAGACTCTGAAAGCTTTGAGAGCTTTCACCAATGCATAAGCCTGTTTTTCCATGATCTCGTATCGGACTTCTGCATCTCGCAATGCCTTGCTGAAGAAGGCAATGGGCTGCTCTCGTCCTTCCTCATTTCTCTGCAACAAGACCGCTGCTACTGTATCATAGGAAGCAAAAGAAAAAAACAGGAAATCTTTGGAATAATCAAGACTAATCAGCACAGGCACCTCAGTCAATGCCTTCTTTATTTGAATAAAATATTCCCTGGGTTCAACAGTCCACTTTACTTCATTTCCCTTCCTGAGCATGGCTGTGATATGTTTCACCAATTCAGCAAAATTTGAGACGAATCTCCTCAGGAAATTTATCTTTCCCAAAAAGGCCTGAACCTCCTTCTTAGACCTGGGAAGTGACAGGTTCTGAAGTGCTTCTACCCTGCTAGGGTCAATCCTTACTCCCTCTGCTGACACTATATGGCCTAACAACTTCCCCTCCTTCATAGCAAACAAGGATTTCTTGGGGTTTAAGGATAAGCCATACCTCCGACACTTCATGAAAACCTTTCTCAAGTGGCAGTAGTGCTCCTTGTCTGACCTGGAGAAGACTGTGATGTCATCTAAATAGATTACGACAAACTGATCTTTCTCCCCATTGAAGGCTATATCCATAGCTCGCTGAAATGTTGCCCCTGCATTCATTAATCCAAAAGGCATTTTGGCATACATGAATGTGCCTCAAGGAGTGGTGAAGGCTGTTTTTTCTCTATCCTCAGGTATGACTGATATCTGATTGTAACCGGAGAAACCATCAATCATGGATATTCTAGACGCACCAGTGACCTTCTGCAATATGTGTTCCATGTTGGGCAGGGGATAATTGTCTTTTCTTGAGCTTCTGTTCAAGTTCCTGAAATCAACACAGAGTCTGATTTCCCCACTTTTCTTTCTTACTGGAACCAAATTGGCCACCCACTCAGAATACCTCAATGGGACAATGATTCGGGCATCTAACAATTTCTTCACTTCTTTCTCCATGACAGGTAGCAACATGGGATTTATCTGTCTCAGCTTCTGCCTGAATGGTTTAGCTTCTTCTTTCAGCGGGATTTTGTGCTCAATGAAAGATGTGTCATACGTCTTAAGGTCTTCGTAGGTCCATGCAAACACATCAACAAACTCTCTCAGCAACTTGGTATACTCAATCCTCTGCTCCTTGGTCAAAATCGTTGACAGCTTGACAAACTAAGGCTCTTCTGGTGTGCCAATGTTGCACTCGACTGTGTCAGCATCATCACCCGAAACTCTTCCCTTTATTGCCACATCATTCCCATCGAACAATCTTTCTAATGGGACTAGTCCCCTTGGAATGTGATTGCTAGGTAGCTGAATAATGTCATGCTTTGCTATTTTACTCAGCAACTCACCCCCATTAAACCCTTCCTCAGGGACGAAATCTTGATCGATATGCAGCTCTGAAAACTCTTCGATAGTCTCCAAGAATTTCTTGAGCTCAAGATCATCCTCAAACACCTTCCAATGCTTGTCATTGTCAGGTATGGAGGGCTTGTATTTTACTTCTACATCATACCTCAGTTTGGGCGGCAAGGGTACCTTGAAAATGCTTGCTGATGAAGCCAAGGAATCTGCCACTGTGTTTTCTTCTCTTGGGATGAAAGAAATGTTGAACGCTGAGAAGAAACTGTCAATTAGGTCCCATACCTCATTTCGATAACTCCTAAGCCAAGGATGCTTGGCCTGATAAGCGCTTCTGACCTGCTGGACTACCAACTCGACATCTCCAAACACTACTATCTCTTGGATTCCCATTTCCCTTGCGGCTCTTAATCCTAGTATAAGAGCTTCGTACTCTGCCACATTGTTGGTAGCTTCGAACTCTAATTTGTATGACAGAGATGTGGTCTCCTGAGCAGGTGACACAAAAACCACTCCAGCTCCTGCGCCTTCTCGGGAACAGGCTCCATCAAAAAACATTTTCCAGATTGGGGTGATGGAGGGAGGAACTTCAGAGGAGGCTCGGGGGCATGGGTGAGCTGCAGTAAACTGGAGCCTAAATCAGTATCCAAGGCAAAGATGGGATGATTGGTAGGGTTGGCTTCATCACTGATTATGTAGGCCAGTTGGGCTTCCCTGTATAGTCTTCTATGCTCCCCTCCGAACACTGGGATGGTAGCATACGTGAGGTCCATCTGTAATGTTCCTCCAAGTCTTTTAATCCAAGACCTTGACAACAACATGCCGAACTTGGGAGGAACATCAGCTACCACAATGTCCATGACCATACTCTTCATGGGCAGTTGAAACAAAGAAACCACCAGGTCCTTGATGACTCCCAGACATTGCACCCTCCTTGAATCAAAAGAGTATAAATCATGGTAGGCCTTGGTCACTTCTAATCCCAGCTCCTCCATTACTATTTTGGGCATAAGATTATGGGAAGCCCCTGAGTCCATGAGGCAGTTATGCAACACTTTATCATGTATATTCAAGGATGTGTAGAAGGGAGGGGATGAATCATCTCTATCTTCTACCATGGGCCCTAAGACGACTGCAGGCTTCTCATCTTGAAGGTTTATTGAGACAGAGGGAGGCTGGGGGGATTTAGATTGTAGCAACTTGGAGAGGGACCTTTTGAAATCTTCATTTTTAACCAGCTCAGAGAGAGGTACATGAATCCTAATCTTCTGAATCTCATGCTCAAAATTGAAGGAGGGGGTAGGTTTAGGAGCTTCTCTTACCTCAGTGACAGGCTCTTTGGCTGTCGGCGAAGCACTCTGAGTCTTCTTTTCTTTAGCTGTGGCTACTGCAGTTTTAGTAGGCCTATCTGCTATGAGGGGCTGGTCTGAGCTGTCGAAGTCTCCTTCTTTCCTTCTCGACCTGAGATTATATCTGTTAGGAGTGTGACCAACCCTTTCTCCCTTCCCTAACTCATGGATCTGAATGTTCATCAAAGATTTTTCGTACGCAGACTGAGTCAAGTGGGGAAAAGGAGGGGTTTCTTCAATACAGTGAGTTTCCGGGCCAAACTCATCTATCTCCTCTCTTTCCTCATGATCAACTAGGTTGTTTTGGAGGGGGGTTTGGACCCTTTGATCATCTCTGTCTTTTCCCCTTTGTTCCCTTGGGAAAACCTGGGGCATATTGTTAGCAGGTCGTCTGAAACCTCTATTATCAGTGTTCTGGGGATTTCTGTACATGGGCTTCCCCTCTAATTCCAACCTTTCTATCTTGGCAGCAAGCGATTTTAGCGTTCTAGCTGTCTCATCTGTCTGATGGGGCAGGGGAGAGGAACTGGATGAGGAAGTTTCAGGCCTATTCTTGGACGTATTTCTATCACCGGCGTTCCTGAGTTGGTTGACAGCCAATATGTTGGATTCTACCTCCACGGTTGCGTCTTGCATGTGGGCCAGCATAGCAGCTCTTCTCTCCCTTAGCAGTAGGCAGAAATCAGGATCGAAGACGCTGGAGTAAGTGATCTTTGCAAAGGCTTCGGAGGGTTTTATCTCAGCAGGAATTTTGTTGTACATTTTATTAAATCTCTTGGAGAATTCAGAAACAGACTCTCCTTCTTTTCTCTTCAACGACCCAAACTCTGTCATGTAATACATTAAGTCTTTTTTATCTCCCCACTGTCTCAAAAAGGCATTATCTAAAGCTCTGATCCCATCAATAGATCCAGGAGGCAGGGCCCTGAACCAGTTTCTAGCCTCTCCTTAGAGACTATGGACAAAAATTCTCATCCATACGTCTATGTGCATGATAACATTATCATCCGCGAAAGTATAAAAGGCTACTAGGTGCTCTTCAACAGTTATATCCCCCTCGCCTGTAAACTTGGGTAGCTGCTTAAGGTACCCTTCTGCTAGGAGGTTATTGAGAGGCTGTGGTAGCACGAGGGGAGCGTATCTAGTGGCTATGATGACCTCTATTTCGGTCATAGGGGGATTTGCTCCGGCCATAGGAATATTAGGTGGAGGAGAACTCGGAGGAGAAGGAGTTCGCAAAGGGGCTACAGAGAATGAATCTCGGAGTGGGGTGGGAAACAAGAGGTGACTCAAGGAGGGGGCCACCGAGCTCAAGTCATCAGGTGCTCCTCCTTGTGTAGGAGTGGGGGAATCTTCTGTGGTCGTGGGTCTATGCCAAGGTACAGCTTTAGAGGAGAGGGGAGTGACAAGGATTTCTCCCTCCAATCCTAGACCAGGAGGGGAAAACTCAGCAGGAACACTCCCAAAATTTAGGAAACGGGAAACTTGTGAAGGAGGTCTATCAAGAAACTGAGGGGGAGAAAACGGAGTTATTACAGAAGGAGATGGCGGATTACCTGTTTCGGCGGTGGAAGCTTCTTCTTCAGGGGCCTTTCCTTTTCTGAGAACCACCTCCGGATCGGTTTCAGGTGTAGCTAGGGGCAGCTGTAGATGAGACCACGTGTGTCTGCCTCTGAAAGCCACAATTGATAGAGCAGGTTCTCCCCAGCGGAGTCGTCACAATGGAGTCACCAGGTGCACAACAACAATCTTGATAATTCTGATTTTCGATGCACCTTCAGAATCAGTTAGTCGTTGTCATTCAATCACGGGGAAAATATTCAACTTTGTTCTCGGCAACGACGCCAGAAATGTTAGCGTCGGAAGTCACTCCTGGATTGCTTGCAGGAGCAGAGCCCGACACCCATCAGTTTAATGTCACGATTTGTTTTAAAAGGATGATCAAATGGAGGTAAAGACTCAAGGAAATATCATTCTAACTCAGGGACTGGGTCTGGTATGTAAAGAACAAAGGAGGTCTGGAATCCTAACTTCAGCTAGTGGGTTGATTAAAAGATGAGCAGGTGGAAGACTTAGTAAGAAAGGTGAACAAACAGCTCTAGGCAGCAGGCTTTCAGCAGTTTGCAGAAGAAAGACTCTGAATGAAAGATCCTCTTGGTTCAGGGTCTCAAGAAACTGAAAGGGGACTTGATTGGATCCTCCAATTCCAAGTCACTCAACGCTGGGAAAATCACAGGAACTGATTAGAGACAGCGCAACTATTACAATGATCCATTACAACATCATCCTATAATAGCTACAGCTCGACTGGATCCTCCAATTCCGAGTTGCTCTAACACAGTGTAAACAAAGACATGAAAGAAACTGGCATTCATAAGGCAAGAAGTCTCAAAAGTTCATACATAACCAGAGCAACAATGCTTCATTAAAACTTTACAACCGGGAGCTCAGCTCAACCATCGATCCTTTACAAAATGGCTAAAATGCCTACATATGCTTGGAACTGACTCAGGCGCTGAAGGCGCGATCATATCATGAATTCAATGCTTGATGTTGAGGAGCTTCTCTATCAGGATGGGATGTCAGTCTGCCTCAATCAAATCTGTCCTCTGCTCCCCTGTCATATGCCTCTTTAATTCAGCATGGCTCGCGCCAGGGGGTAGTTGAGCCCTTTGAATATTGAACTGGCGTGTGCAGGTTCCTCTGGTGAGTTGGAGACTCGACGTGGCTTTCCTGAAGAGAACCGGTACAAGGGACCCTCCTGGGTAAATTTCAGTCGGGACCTCCATAATTTGCAATAAATGGGTGACACGAGGCTTCACCCACCCTCTTTCTCCTTTTCTGCTGAGTCGCAGTGGCTCTTTGGATCCCCGAGTGGAATCCCTGATAAAAACCCGACCCAATCCACAGGTCTCTTCTTCTTTCCTCACGGTCTCCTGAACTTCACCGTGACCTTTTCCCGACTTTGTATCGGGTTTCGGGGTTTCGCGTTCCCCGTTGTCAAGAGTTCTTGACCCTTTGAACTCCCGATCACCGATTCTCCGATGAGCGCGTGTATGGGTTAGCCCTCCTGGCTATACTATGGTCCATACGATCACCTCTTATATGACCTGAGCCAAACCTCTGTCGGGGTTTCGGCGTTTTCGATTTCTTGATACACAAGTCCCCGGGACTCGCGATTCTCTGATTGCCGATGCGCCTTCCGTGCTAGCCCTCCGACTAGGCCCTGGTCCAAGTGACCGCTACCATATGCCCTCGACCATACTCTCCATCGGGATTTCGCGGTTTGCGATGTCAACGAGCACGCATCCTCTGGACTCGCGATTCCCCGAAACCTGATGGCTCATGGTCGTTGACCTGTCAATGATCCGTTCCCCGTTGTGAAAGCCTGCCACCTGTCCTCCATGATTGACAGCCGTTCCCCGTCGATCGGGAAATCGCGTATCTCGATTCTGCAATGCACAAAACTCTCGCTCCCGGGATCTCCGATATCCCGATTCCTGATGAAGCCCTCCTGTGGAGCTTTCGTCGATGGCGCTAGATGATATCGCTAACAAGAAATATCGCTAACACTATGAGTTTCACATGTCGATGCGTCAAAGAGACAAATATTTTATTACAGTTTTGAATAAAATGAGATTGAATGAACATTACAATGATGACATAGAATACATAAATAGCCATTGTTATAGATCACCACCAATATATCCTTTATTTCCATACTTATTTTACAAAAACAAAGATGTGTAAAGACATAATGAAAAAATGCTTTCACAAGTAGATGGAGAATTGTTAATTCTTGAAGCATTTGATGAAGTTGAAAGTTGTCAAGAAAAATTCCCAACTTATGACAAAACGACTACCTTGCCATAAAAAATACTAGTAAAGAGAAATATCCTAGTTGAGCTAAATGCTGGAAACTACAACATAGAAGATGGACTTGTCAATGGTGCTGATGGAGCATTTAAGGGTTATTCAAAAGGAAAAAATGAAATGGATGTCATTTAGATAGATTTTGTTGATCCAGTTGTTGGAAAATCACAAAGAGATAAGTTTCATGATTTCTATGACAAAAATATTTCACCAAGTTGGACACCAATATTTCGAATTGCAAAGCCATTGCCATGCCCTAGAGGAAAGAATCAAACTACAATACGAAAACAATTCCCAATACAACTAGCTTGTGCTAGAACAATACACAAAGCACAGGGATTCCCTTTAGATAAGCTTGCATTTGATCCAGGCAATATTAGAACACATGGATTAGTATACACAACATTGTCAAGAGTCAAAACCATGAATTCACTGTTTCTAATTCAAAAAATAACACAAGAAAACTTTTGTGTCAACAAAAAAGTTACAACAGAAATGAAACAGTTGTTAGAAAATCAATCATGGAAATTAGACTACGTACAAAGTTCGATCACATGTTCTGATAGACTTTCAATTGTAACTTTAAACACACGTAGTCTACATGCACACCTTGATGACATTCTACAAGATGAAGACCTTATGAGCAATATGATCATTTGTTTGCAAGAGACACGAACTAGTTGGCCACCAAACAAAAAACAATTTTCCAAATTCAATTTTAATGCAACATACTCTGTCCATGGTGTCCTTTCTTGTATAGAAAGAAACATAGACATAATTGCAACAAAAAACTTCTGCAGTAACACAGTTGAACTTGTCATGTCTGAGGTGTATGTCCAACGACATGTTTGCATAATGAACATATATGCAAACAATCATTGTAACAATTTCAACAGATAAAGTACAAATGATTCATAGTGATTGTATCTTGATAATCATTGGTGATTTCAATATTGACATTCATGCAACTAGTCAGAGAAGCAAAGAACTAGTAAACTACATGCATTCACAACATTTGCACGAAATAAAAAACAAATGTACTCCAAAAACAAAAGCTCAAATTGACCACATTTGGACGAATTTGGATTCTAACGATTGTGAAGTCAATATATTAGATGCATATTGGACTTACCATGATGCAATATATGCTTTTTTAAGCCTAAATGGAATTTCTCATCAAAGACTTGGCTTCATTTCTATTCATATTTCAAAAATGCAAAAGCAAAAATAAAATAAAATAATAATGGTAGGTTTCTTGGCTCTTTTCATCTATTCATTTCTTTTCCAAATTAAGAGGTTTCCTTTTATGCAACACTTGAGAAGTATGTAAAATGAATATTGACACTTATGCGTTGTTTGAAATTAGTCAATATCTATATACTATGGTAGTTGAAATATTGTTGTTATTATAAACTATATTTGAAATTAGTTATTTTATGCAACACTTGAGAAGTATGTAAAATGAATATTGACACTTATGCGTTGTTTGAAATTAGTCAATATCTATATACTATGGTAGTTGAAATATTGTTGTTATTATAAACTATATTTGAAATTAGTTATATTGACATGAACCATGAATGTTGATTTGGTTTCTAAATACTAGGTGAAATATTTTAGCTTGTACCTAATATTATTTTGATTGTCTAGACTAATATGTTTTTTTTATTTTCTGAATTTTTTATTGTATTTGATCATTGTTTCCAAATGCAGGTTCATCTTTCTTTATTCTAGATTCTTGTTATTCTTTTTTCTTGAACTTGTTTGTAATTAAATTGTAAAATCATGTCAAAATTGGGGTGTATGAGTAGTAGGGGATTTTTGTTGTATGAACACTATGAGATTTTTGTTGTAACTGTAGACTCCATAGTCAAATTTAGTCAAATTTTGTTGACATAAGTTTTGTTCATTTTTTTTTGGGTCTAAGATTAACTAAAGTTTTCAAAAAGTAAACATTTTTTTTATAACTTTCAAAATTTAAGTAAATTTTTTGTAATTGGTGGAAAATATTGACTTGACAATTTTCCCTTGCTATGCAAAAAAATATGTTTTATTAAAAAAAACATTTTTTTCAGAGTTCCATAATTAAATTAATGAATATTAATTAGCATTCCTTCGAATTCAAAATGCAATAAACTTAGATAACAATGTAATGTTTATTTTTTTTTAAAGTTGTTACCTTTTTAAATTAGTTTTATTAGTTTTTAAAAATACTTTACTATAGTATTTAGCTTAAAACATGTAGAGCATTTGAGCTTCTAGAAAATTTCTCTTTCCTCTCCTGAAACAAGTAAAAAAATAACTTTTGTTTAGTTCATTCATTGTAGCAACAAAATGACTTTCTGCAAAGCAGACATCCATACAATTACCAATGATGATGTCCAACCAACAAAGAGGTAGAACGCTTATCCTTTTTCAATAGAAAATGAAAAGCAAACTTGTATTACCTTTGCATATTACTTCATTACCGAAACAAGTAAAAAAATAACACTTGTTTAGTTCATTCATTGCAGCAACAAAATGACTTCCCGCAAAGCAGATAGCTAGACAATTAGCAATGATGATGACCAACCAACAAAGAGGTACAATGCTTATCCCTTTGCAATAGAAAATGAAAAAGAAACTTGTATTACCTTTGCATATTACTTCATTATAGAAAAATTGAATAATAGCTTAAATTTTGAACACAAAAAAATAATCCGAACAAATGGATTTTGTTCACAGACAGAGCAAAGATAACCTAATACCATCTTCCATATTTGACATATGCATGGGGAAGTCAACCAATGTTTTTGAAGGAGATGTTTTAGTTGTATATGGTCCTGCTTCCATGAGAACATCCAACTAACCTCCAAAAGCCCAAGTTGTGCATGCCGATCTTGTTGACATGCATGGCTAGATTACAATCACCGTGAACATCGGTGACAAGCTTATATCTCAGTTCTTGCCACATTTTTCTCCTGGTAACAACATTCGAATTGTAGGATTCGATATCATAAAAAAAAACAAATATGAAAGAGGAGATGCTAGTCACTGCATTACATTGATTGCAACGTCTATAGTTGAAAACATATTGTTAGTTTGTTCTCAACGAAGGCTCACTCCAGATACTACAGTCAATGCACTTTTGGATGCAATTGATGACTACTCAGTTGGTAGTTTTGCAGCAATTGTTACAGGATGTCGTCAAAACAATCATCAGTTTGAAATGAATGTGAAAGATGGTGAAACAACTCACGACGAGGCCACAATAAGCATTTCAATCTAAACTTCCATTTTATTTAAATTATTAAGTTACATGTTGCATTTTCATATTTCATATTTGCATGTTTATTTGATCGTAAACATTTACATTTCATTAATGTTTACTAGGTGCACTTGAATGACCAGTACAAACAAACATACTTTGAAATCCAACAACTTATAGCAAAAGGAAAAACAACTATGCTCCTCTTCAAAAATGTGGTTAGGAGTGGACCAAAGGGATCCCAAAATATAAGAACAGGTCTATCTAGTTTCCTTGAACCACTCAACGATGATTCTACAAAGTCTTATTTACAAACTCTTGCAAAATCAACTATTCAGGCAAGTTTTGTTGAAACAAACTTACTTTTACAACTAACTTCTCTTGTTTCTTTACATTTCTATAGTATACTAACAAAAAGTCTATGAGCACAAAAAATTGCAGGTGAGTGGAGTACTCAAGCCAAGTGATGTCTTCTTGCCTCCATTCAAACCATTTTGCAATGAATGTAAACAAATTGTTATAACAATGGATTTTCCAATAGATGACATGTTGTATAGCACAAAATGTGCTCGTAAAACATTATATTCATATGATCACAATCTACAATGTACAGTGGGATGACAAGATCAACTGCACTCTGCCAAGGGAACTCCTCGAAATTTCATTCCCTAAACTCATTCAAATATCATATGCACAATATAAACAAAACATTTCAGAAACTGTTTTCTTGCTAAGGGGATTTTCCATCAATGGAAATTTTACAATTACAATGGATAATACTATTGTTGATGTCAAACAAATATGACATGCTTGCATATCTACATGTAAGTTCATTTACATTATATAATCATCAAAATATAAAAAATATTTTATAATTTATTTTAGTTTTCTCTTTGCAAAAGTTATTTCTATTTCTTTTTACTTTTAACTTTTGCAAATATCACTTCATACTTTACACTCCAAAAGAAACTACATCTATGGAGGAAAAAACCATTTTTTGGAAAAAAGTAACAAACATCATATAACTTGTTTTTTGTGATCCATTGCAATAGTTACAATAGTTAAACTGGTGGAGAATTATATATTGTCATCTTTTTAAATCATGTTGATTTTTAAATCAGAATTACATGTGTTTAAAGAAATTCTTACATATAAGATCGTTATATATATGCAATTTATGTTATGTATTTTAGTTTCTTGGCTACTATTTCATGAAATTTTATATTTCTCCTGTAGGAAATTAAATAATTATTATCATCCAAACTAAGAGGTTTTTGAAATTATTTATTCTTTTTCTTATCAATGTTGGATAGAAAATTAAATAATGCACTTTAAATCAGAATGAGGAAACCTATTGTTTTCAAAGTTTTAATTTAATTTAATGCATGTTTTAATTTAATTTAATGCATCGATATCCGACAACTACCACTATAACCCTAGGTGCATCCACGCAACACACATGAATGGCACACATGTTAGTTGGGGTGAGAATCGAACTTGAGACCTCCATTTACAAATTTTCTTCCATATACACGACACTTGCCAATCGGTCTACACCCCTGCGGGTGTAGACCAATTTAATCTAATTTAATTTAATTTAAAGTTTTAATTCAATTTAATATTTGTTCATGCATGACTCGATTTGTTGAGGCGATAAGATATTAGGGTATGTTGAGTCAAGTAAACAATAAAGAGTAAACCATTATAACAATGAATTTCACAATAGCAAACAAATACCTTAAATATGGTTTTCTGCCTTGTAAATATGGTTTTCTTACTTAAACATAGATAATACCATTTTAAAGAATAAAAAAATATGATTTCTATCCAAAAATTTATGTCTTAATTTTACTCAATAACTATAGTACATAAAACAATATACTTTAAAAAAACTTGATTATATTCAAAAATGCATCAATTATACCAATTCAAGTTTGATTACCAAATCAAATTTGATTATAATGAGGAATATGTCAAATTTCTGTATTTACAATCTAATTACATCCCTAAATTTTTACAACTTATGTTAGCTTGTATACAATTTTTGGATCCATTACCATTCTATGTGTATCATATATCGACCAAATATCTCTTTAAATGAGTAAACATTATATAGTGTACAATTTTATGTGTTCTTCTTCCATGAATATGCATATACCTTTTTTTTATTGTAATGGGAAAACCTAACTTCCACTCCTCCCATTTACCTTCAAGGAAAACAAGCTCTTACTCAAGGTTTTAGTCTTCCATATACCATTCTGATCCAATAATGGATAAAAATAAAAATAAAAAAATATATTATTTAATATAAATAAATTATGTTTTTCTTACCAATATACATATTTTAGAATATAATAATAATAATAATAATCTATTTTTATGGTCGTAAAGTCTACAGAGGTATATATACCCTACCCCCTTTGATTTTGAACTTGTGACCTTTTAGAAGGAAACACATGTTCTTAACCATTAGGCCCACTCAAGTTATATTATTAATAAACAAAATTTGATTTTTTTACATCTGTAAATATTATTCAACACAAATAAATTTTAATTTCCTTTCAAAACTTTATGAAATAAAAATGCCTAAGTTTATTATATTAAAATGTTAAGACAAGGACTAGCGGCTTTGCATCTATTGCCCTTGTTTATATAACTTGATCAGTTTGAGTTTATTATATTAAAATATTAAGACAAGGACTAGCAGCTTTGCATCTATTGTCCTTGTTTATATAACTTGATCAGTTTGAAAAAGATTTATCTCTGGWCTAGCGGCTTTGCATCTATTGCACTTATTTATATTTATATAACTTGATCAGTTTGAAAAAGATTTATCTCTCGACTTGTGTGCTTGTGCGTAGATTTGGAGAAAAACATTATGCTAGACATTTGTCATATAGATTGCTCACAAAAGCTAAAGGGATTCCACAAATCTCAAGTACCTTTCTTTATTATATGTAGATGGAGAAGAACATTATGCTAGACAGTTGTCATATAGATTGCTCGCAAACGCTAAGGGGTTTCAACATTTAATCTCAAGTAATTTTCTTTATTATCTCTTTTAAATTATATAAAAGATAATTATCGTTTTATTTAGACCAAACGTACTGATCGGTGATTTTCTCATTAATAATGAGCGTGACGTAGGTAATGGGAGAGCATAGTTATTTAGCTATTATGATGTTAAGTGTCCTTGGATTTGGGTCAAAAGTTTGCTTCATAAGCCACAATTCATCTCTCGTTTGCTCATGTTGGTCCATCTTATTATTAATTTCATGTAACATTTTGATTGGTTAACGATTAAGAGAATATAACTTTCCATCATCTACTTTGTAACGTTCATCATGATCGCACGAGTGTAACAATTGCCATGAGAGAGAACGAGTTAACAACATCATTAACTTCTGCTCGGATATATCTGGTGATTGCAAGTCTTTGGAACTCTGTAATGTAGGCATTTGATGTCCCAACCTACCTAAGTTGTGCCAACTCTCTGAAATGTAATTCCCAATCCTTTTTTCAAACATCTCCATCAACTTCTATATGAAGTCTAAATAGAAAGTAATGTTGGCAGGTTTCACAGTGACCAATCCATGGTACCACCACTCATAAGCCTCTCCATGTAAATGCAAGTGCAATGTAGTGAATTTAATATATGTTGCGGCATCATAGGATTGAGTTGGAAGTATGTGTCCAAATTCTATACCATGTTCTAGCCATGCATTTGTTGAAACCATCAAATGACAGAATGGATAACTTTCCGCCTTGGTTCTTTATCGAAACCGCACATAGCCCTTTGCTGCTAACGAGAGCACGAAATTTTTCTGATAACCACCATTTCATTTAACTCCGGTCCCATCAATCCGACAAATACGAAGTAGTGGACAAAGGAGATCAAAAAGCCAATCCGACAAATTCGAAGTAGTGGACAAGAGGAAATAGAAAAGGCGATCCATAAAATCCTACGTTTTAGGTAAAAAAAATCCACTTGTACAAATTGAACATAGAAAATGATTTCTAAAAGTAGAAAAAATTACCGTGCTAAACACGTCGTCGAACCTTCGCAAACAGAGCGGATAATTAAACATAGATAGAGCAGAATATCTCTTATTATTCGTGCCAAAAAGTACCACCATCACTTTCCGTTCCGATAGACACGTGTGGGTAATAATGAAGGTGTCGACTCGACAGCGTGGTTAGGTGGGAAGGGTCGGTCACGTTCTGCTCTTTAAAAGAAATTCTAGAACCATCACGGGCGATGTCCATGTGCATGAAAATGTCGATGAAAATGCCAATGAGATGCAGCAGAACAATGGCGGTGTTGATACTGTTGTTGGGATGTCTCTGCATGCTGTCGGATGCTTCGACTCGCATTGGGGGCATCCGCGATATACCGGATGTCGAACACAAGAAAGAGATTCAAGACCTTGGACGCTTTGCG
The DNA here is from genome assembly GCA_032191745.1 of Picea mariana. Classification (NCBI taxonomy): domain Eukaryota; kingdom Viridiplantae; phylum Streptophyta; class Pinopsida; order Pinales; family Pinaceae; genus Picea; species Picea mariana. The sequence goes on from JASDQU010739169.1 coordinate 148,233, forward strand.
GTCGATGAGTACAACACGCAACAGGTCTGTGTGTGTATACTTAAAATTTCTGGTTTAGATTCCGCCATTGTTGTAATGCACTTGACAGTGAGGGTTTTCTTGGCTTTCTGCAGAATGTTGGTATTTCGTTTTCCAAGGTGGTAAAAGCCCAGGAGCAAGTGGTCTCAGGCCTGCTGTACTACCTCACAATAAAGACCAAGGAAGGCTCCAAAACCAAGCTGTATGCGGCCAAAATATGGGTGAAGCCATGGGAGAAATTCAAGCAGCTGCAAGAGTTCAAGCCTGTGCAGACTGAGCATTAATGACGGTTGGTCTCGTGTCATCTCTGTCTTTTTTTTCTTATCTTTTTCCCTTTTGTGAAGTTAGGGTTTGAGGGTTCGCGGCAAAAGAATATAACTGCTTGGATCGGATGGTGTAGATTCAGTGGTTAAGAACCTGAATGCCTGTTTATTAATGCTGCCTGCAAGTTTGAAGGCCATCATGGCATTTGCCATCTAGGACTGGGTCTGGCTTTGTATGTCTGTGAGTGATAGTAACGATGAAATCAAATGATATATTCTGGGTCTGGCTTTGTATGTCTGTTTGGTTTAAACGTTGCTCATATGATATATTCTTATTTTGTTCAGTCATAAACTTATAGTAGGAAGATTGATTCAATTATATCTTGAAATTTGATTCAGTAATATCAATTATAAGGAAGAGTATAATACTTTTAATGCATTTTTAAGCGAAACCAAGTACTTATCTCGAAATAGGAAGATTATAATATTTTTAATCGGAAACAAGTGCTTATATTGAAATGTGGTCCTTTCAACCATACATTTAGACATTAAAAAAGTGGTTATGTTAAAATGCGGGCCTCACAACTATCCATGTAGACATTACTTATTTCTTCAGTTCAAGTAAAACGAGGATCGTAGTACGTCGCGCTGTGATCCAGTGGTCGAGACAGGGTTTCCACATTGTGAAAAGGAGGGGGCCATCGTATGTCGCGCTGTGGCCCAGTGGTAGAGACAGTGTTTGCCATGCTATGTTAAAAACCCAGGCGCAAGCACGACTTCGACAGCGTTTCATGTGCAGCCTTCATTAAAATAAAAATAAAAAACGAGGACCTTACGTGAGTTTTCGTATATTTCAACCAGTGGGCCTTACTGGCATTACCTAAGTTTCCACTATATTTCGTGAGTTTTCGTATATTTCAACCAGTGGGCCTTACTGGCCTTACCTAAATTTCCACTATATTTCGTGAGTTTTCGTATATTTCAACCAGTGGGCCTTACTGGCCTTACCTAAGTTTCCACTATATTTCAATCAATGGGACTTACTGACCTCACCTGAGTTTCCCCTGAATTAAAAACGCGGGTCTTACCTGAGTTTTCCTGAATTTCAATCCCTTGTTTTCCTTACAGCTCAAGTAAAATGAGGACCTTACCTGAGTTTAAAAACGCGGGCCTTACCCGAGTTTTCCTGAATTTCAATTACTCGTTTTACTTGGAGCTCAAGTAAAACGAGGACCTTACCTTGTTTTACTTAGAGCCCAAGTAAAATGAGGACCTTACCTGAGTTTACGTTACTGGAGCAGAGCAAGGTTGAAGCGTATTATCAAATTCATCTTCGCTATATTCGATGATATTGGCCTAACTTGAGAAGCTATCAGATGCGAACCCATACAACCCTCTCAGATGAGACCAATACCTTTACATGAAAGCATGATTTTAAGGATTAATCCCATACAACAACCCGATCTTTCCGTGTGTGCGACCCCATACAAGCCTCTCAGATGAGACCAATACCTTACAGGAGCAAACCTCAAGGTCGACCAATACCTTACATGAGCAAAGCTCAACGCTGATTTTAAGGATCAACCGCATACAACCCAGGGTGGGGGAGATCTCTCCGTCTGTGCGACCCCATACAATCCTCTCAGACGAGGCAGGTTTCTCTCATAAGCATAGCTGAATGTCGACTTGAACGATTTAACCCTATACAACCCAGAGACCAATACCTTACATGAGCAAAGCTGAAGACCGACTTTAAGGATTAACCTCATACAACCCAGGGTGGGGGAGATCTCTCCTTTAATAAGCTAATTTGCTAATTCGCTATTTCCCACCTTGGAGGTCAGGTCATAGGGTTTGGATAGGGTGTCCCACTTCTAATGTAAGAAAACAAAGCGTTGATTATTTATTTACTTTTAAGCAACCAGAAGTTTGCATATGCCATTTTCTGGATTCCTCTCAGTGTTTACAGTGTTTAATAAATGATTAACTGGGTTGACTTTTTTAAATCAAAATCGACCCTTCCGACCTTCTCAGATGGCCAAGATTAGACTCCTACTAGGTTGACCTGCTTAGGAGTTAGGATGGTTACTGGATTGACTGGTTCCCTTCTAACCTTCCCACATGGCCAAGATTTCACTCCTAGGTTGATCTGAAGGATTTAGGATGGTTAAAGGATTGATCTTTAAGGACCTTTTCCCTGCTAGAAAGTGCAAGACCTTACCACTTTTAAAGTACAACTATGTACCATCGTCCTTTTGTTCTAGGTTGCTATCTAGAGGCTGATGCTAGAAAGGGCAAGACATGACCACTTTTCAAGTACAACTATGTATCCTCGTCCTTTTGTTCTAGGTTGCTATCTCCAGCGAGGCTGATGCGTGGAGCATATAAACAAAGTTTGGATCTTCTTCGCCATCTTGTCAACGTTTATGTTGGCCCAGATTTTGGCAAGGTCTCCATCCACATTTTTATTGTATCATTTAAGGAAAGTAGTTTTATCTTGCATGGCTGTATATACTCTTGTAATTTCTTCAAGGTTTTATGTATTCAAGGTTGTTACATGTTTTCTAATTGGGATCATCTGGTTGTGAGAGGCATTTTGATTTTTTCCATTTGCGATTTGAATGCAAACTGCTAACATCTTCTTGCCATACCCAAATACTAAGTCGCATACATAGAAAATCTATGCGTCTTGGAATTGTTTCTACCTAAATACCTCTCTACAGTAGCCGAACATTACAAAGTTCCAAATCTATGTGTCTTAGAATTGTTTCTAAGATATAAATACACTCTCTATACAGTAGCGAACATTACGAAGTTCCAAATCTGTGTCTTGGAATTGTTTTTACTATATAAATACCTCTCTCTATAGTAGCCTAACATTACGAAGTTCCAGTTCCAGAACAATTGAGTAGTGACAATACGTCTCTCTGAAGTAGCCTAACATTACGAAGTTCCAGTTCCAGAACAGTTGAGTAGTGAGAATGTCAAGCAGGAACTCTAATTTGGGATAACAAGGGCATTGATATCCATTAGCACCATATTCTTTGCCAGCTTGTCACACTGTGATATAAGTTTTATGTCACAGGAATAAAGGTGATTGCGTGTGGAACATGCCCATTTTCTCGGTCAACGTTAAATTGTTTTGCATTTGATTTCGTGTTCATTGTTCCTATAATTATGGTAGAATCTTCGACTAGTTAAACTTTCTTCGACTAGTTAAACTATAAAGGTTAAACAGGTAATTCATTTCCTTTACAGGAATAAAGGTGATTCCGTATGCAATTTGCCCATTTGCTCGGTCAATGTTAAATTGTTTTGCCTTTGATTTCATGTTCATTGTTCCTATAATTATGGTAGAATCTTCGACAAGTTAAACTATAAACAGGTAATTCATTTCCCTTTAGGGTTTAGGCTTCAACATGATTGTTGGCGGGTCTTACCTTTAGGGTTTAGGCTTCAACATGATTGTTCGCGGGTCTTACTTGGACTTTATTTAAAGGAATAAATTTATCTGCGTTCTCGTTGAAAACAAGCCAGCTTGCCCTCATTCTCCCTACATTTCTTCAAGTATTCTTTTTATTCAAAATAATAATATTTTAAATAATAAAAAACTCCCAAGATAGGTACTTATCATTGTACAAGCAGTTGCTCACATATTTATTCTATAATATTATTTTAATGTATTAAATTTTAAATAATATTTTTAAATAATAAAAAACTCCCAAGATAGGTACTTAGCATTGTACAAGTAGTTTCTCACATATCGATTTGAGTTGCTCACATATCGATTTGACTGGTAAATGTTAGAATTAATGATTAATTTAGAGATTGGTTTGGAGTTGGTTGAAGATTTGTAGGAGTTGTTGAGATATTCTCTCAACCTCCATAACTAAGTTTAGAATAAGTTGGATCTGACTCCAACTATTTATATGTATTGTAATTGAGATTCAATGTGGAATACAAATTAGTTTTGTGTGTTGTGTACAAGCTCTCTCTGCTCTCTCATTTTCTTAATATGGTATCAGAGCCTGGCTTGGGCTTAATCCCTCACGGGAGTGCCAGGATGATGTGAGAGCCGTGGTTTAATGAGCTGTAGGAGTAGGTTAGATAGTTTGCTGCTGTGTGTGCCTGGATTGACGTAGAATCGCTGAGTGATTGCTGCCTGTGAGAAGGCCTGTGAGAAGCTGCAGATGCAGATTCGAATATAAGAGCCGCAGAATTATTGCCAATTAAATTATTTTGTGAGTGAGCCGCCTTACTCCCGCAGAGAAAGGAGCCGCGTGCCAGTCATGCAAGGTGTACACGCTCAGTTTCTATAGTTCCACCAGCGTATTATGCCCATCTGGCTGCATTTCGGGCTTGGTATTATATGGAGCCAGAAACATCAGATAATGGTTCCTTATCTAGTGGTGTTCCTGGTAGTCGCATGACTACTGCTAGTTCAGGTTCTCGGAGCACTCGTGTACCTGCGGGAACAACTATTCGGCCTTTGCCAGCTCTGAAAGATTGCCACAGATCTGTGCGAAAGGAGCCAGCAGGAAATCACAGAGATATAATTGTGTATCTCTCCAATCTGCCATTTGCAGAGTTGCCAGCGATACAGTGCGTCCTCCGTTAATACACAACCACTGCGATGACTTGGAGAATAAAAACAACGGGCT